>KN477165.1:91314-113745 GCA_000787095.1 Periophthalmodon schlosseri | reverse complement strand
GCTCTAAATGTCCACAGGCACATGTACAGGTGAAACAGCTCTAAATGTGCACACGCACATGTACAGGTGAAGCGTCTTTAAATGTCTTTACTTTTTGCTGTTCAGAAGTTTCCATCTTATCTCTAGCTCATAATTAAATTCTGTCTGAGCCATTTCTATGTAATGCATAATGCAACATAAGTGTTTCTTATTCAAAATGCATTATAAAGCATTAGCTCAGGAGGAAGAGCAGAGTTAGAAGTTCTCAGAGCGGAGCCAAAAGTTCATGCGTGGAGAGGTCAGGAAAAGAATATGACAAGAATTGTCAAAAGTTTTACTGGCCAATTCTAAAGAGGTAAATATTGCTTACATCAAAGCTGGGGTACCTGACTTTCAATTCAAGAGGAGGTAGTTTAAACTGTCACAAACCCTTTGGCACATTGCGGTTGTTTATAGCAGTTCAGTTTTGTCAGACAGCAAAGTGAAGGAAGATGGAATGCCCTAGCACAAAAAAGCATAATATATCATGTAGGGGTGGGACGAGACCATAGACTGTGTGAAGAAGTGGACTAAGGGAGTCTGACGTCACCCATAGCGTTCGGCTCCATGAAGCTCGTCGAGGCCAGCAGCTATAGGGGCAAACTTGGAGCTGAGTTCCATATTTGGGATTCTGACTGCAAGTATCATAGCAACCAAAGAGCCAGCGGGAGCGACCTCGGTGAAAGAAGGTGCCTCATTGGTCTCGTATTAATATTCATAGGTTGATTTACGGACAAAATAGTCAAATAAAAACGCCAGGATCATGTAGCACAGATTAATACGAATACCAAAATGACAAGCCTGACAGCAGCAGTTACGGAGAGAGGGGTTTGACACTTTTTCAATAGAAAGTAAATTGGAGCCTCAGTTGATGGCGCCTAAAGCGCCCATGCTCACTTCCTATTTGGAACATGGTGGCTAGCAGGTTAGCGATGTCCATTTATATCTCTTCTATGGACGAGATACAATTTCCACAAGATGAGACGAAACAAGATTTTGACACAATTTCTAATATTTAAATAGTGCAACAAATTTTTATTTATTTTATATAATCTTTTTATTGTCATTCTAGCACTGCATTTTTGGAGATGTAACTCACCAACCATTTTTGTCCAATCGAAATGTAAAAACACATGGGGGAAAACATCTTGCAATATTATTTTTTTCATTTGTGTGTAATCTTGTGGCAATTTTGTCTCGCAAGATCTTGTGGCATGAGATCTTGCGGTATCCCTAATACAGAGGCTTGCTACTATTTATTCTGGGGTTGCGATCATTAAAATGTTTTATAATTAGATGCAGATAGCATGCAGCAGTTTGATTTGATCAAGTTGCCTTTGCAATATACCATATTATTTACTTTTTTACGAGATACAAGTTGGGTACCCCGGCTTTAAGCTACTTATTTTGGAGGAAAAGTTAGATCTGTCCTAGTGCTGTCACGATACTAAAATTTAAAACTCTAAGGAATAGATTTCTTTAAATAATTTCTTTAGACAATAAAATGTGATTTTTAACATTAAAGCACAGTACTTTCTTTTGTATAACCATGTGTCCTTATATCTGTGTAGTCCCTCAGTCGTCCATGTAGGTTCCATAGTGGTCCATGGGCGTGGACTATGTGATCTCATACTTGCTCAAGGTCATGCTAAAGCTGTTCAGGAAAGGTTCAGTTAGTATTGATTAGTATCTGATTTTTGATACTTTTGACAACCCTAGTCAGTCCATATTGAGATTGGTTAGTTTGGACAATATACGGGTAGGGATGCTGAAGGCAGAGCTGCGAGCAAAAAGGATGTTTACAGTAACACAAAAGACTTGAGATTTGTATTTGAATTTAAAGACGACATTGAATTATTTGGTGTGAGGGAAATCCTGTCTCAAAACCAGCTTCCTGGTATTTGCAAATTTTTATGGACTTTCAAAAGATATATTTTGTTTTAAATTGATAATCGCTATGGCAACGGTCCAAATTTTTCATCATTCTGGAACCCATGGATAGAGTTGGCTTCAGAGGACTCACAGATTACCCTTGAAGGCCATTGAGGTTGGTTAAAGAGGTTGGATAAGCAATATTATGACCTTGATTTTTTTTCACTCAATTATTCACAATATAAAAAAATACCAAACAATATATTAAAACAATAAGAACTGCCTGCAATATAGAAATGACAATTGAATGAAAGGAGGAAATGGTTTTGAGTGATGGGGGTTGGTGGCTTTTTGGTGGCAGCTGGTTCGAGACAGGATTATGAGCAGTGCTGACCTCCCACGGGCCGAACAGTCTCTACACACCAACTATACACACCCATTCACAACAAGAGTCCAACAACACCACAATTACACACGAAACGACTCACACCAGATAATAGACACATGCTGCACTGAGAAAGAACAGCCTCAGGGAAAAGCGATTTATGAAGGAGACGAGGAAAGGAAGGAAGAAAGAAGGGAGGGATGATGGATAGAAGAATTGATTGATTGATTGAGGGGTCAAATGAAAAATAAATGTGTTGTTGCTCAATATTACACCAGAATTACACCAGTATTTCCGCAAAATTACTTGAATAGGGGGGCAATTTTTATGAAACTCTCATTTTATTGTTGAGTTTAAGTATAATTAAAATATATTAAATTGTTGTGTATATGCTGAGATATAATTCTCATTTGCTGTCAGAATGGTGTCATAGGCCAAACCATTGCTAAATTAGATGTAAATTAAAACACTTGATACTTTTTAAAATTTTTATACCATAATCCTCAAGATTGTTATGTTAATATACAATGAACATAGTAACTAACCTCTAACCTCTATTAAGTCTTTTATGCAGAGATTGAACCTGCACACTTAAGTCTATTCAAATTGCGTCATCCAAATACCAGTTATTTTCTGGGATGAGTTTATAAGCTTTTTTCACAACTCTCAGAGGCCAGAGCATTTTGCAGTCACGGTAATGCTGACAACAGCTTGCATACTAACAGTGTATTTCCTGGTTTGTGGAGGATAAAACGCTCTATAATTGGATGCAGACAGCACACAGTGCACTGAAAGAAAAAGTCATTGGATTTGCGTATGGAAAGTGGTTGCATGTAATAAAATTATGTTTAGGCTTTCAAACATATTCGATATATCCTCTGTGCATATTTTTTTCACACACAAACACAAATTTAACTTTTTCATGTTGATGAAATGTCTTCAAATCATGCTAAATGTGCATATTTATCTTATCCTACCTAATTATGAAAATGTACTTTTTTATAGTTGTGTTTTTTTATAATTTAATACAGTTTACATCTAGGCCTACATGCAACATCAAATGTCCTGTAAAAAGTTTCAAAGCAAAATAAGTACCGGTAAACAAAAACAGTCTTTAGTTTTCCACTGTTCTGTATTTTCTTAAATGAATCAAACACAGAGAACACGGTACATTGACAAACAGCCTGTTTGGAGCTGGACAGTGTGAAGACTTATTCCAATGAAGAAGCCCTGGTCTCTGCCTGTGCACACACGAATAAGACATGATTACAATATGATCTACCTTGTGTTATACACATTTACATAGTGACGGCACTACTCTCTAATACAATAACAGAAGAGCCCAGGACAGAATCACAGTGAACAATATAGAAAATGCAGAAAGACTGCTCACCATGTGATTGTCTTCAGCTTTCTCAATAGGCATTCAGTTAAAGGTAGGGCATCAGGTACAAATTCCTCCTACTCCTACAAAAGTATTTGTTGTAAAAAATAGACCTGTTAAAATAGTTTGAGTTGATTCACTTACTTTGTTCATCTGCAGCTTGTGCTTTGGTTGTTCTTTGAAGTCCTGCCTTTTTCTGAAAGCGATACAGGGATTTTATTGTTTCACACTTTTTATTTTAACTGATACTGTTTGCAGAATGGTGCTGCACAAAAATCACTAAACATCAGCTGTAATATGTGTTAGCTTACCAGAGCTACAGCAAAGTGCTCTGGATATCACTCTTCTTTGCAAACTCTGTGGAGGCAACACATTCAAATCTTTGCTAACCATGTTAACATTTGTTTCATGGAAACAAGCCTTGCATTAACTTCAATTTAAAATAAAGCAAACACAAACATTTGTTTACAATGACTACACTTGAAGCTGGAAAGTCTGTAAAACCTTTAAAAAGTCTTACCTCCAACTCTCATAATCCACCTGCATCCACAGAGCAGAGGCTGCACAACTGTCTCAAGTACATTTGAATTTTGCCTCTGAAAGTTTTGGGGAGGGGAATTCCTGAGGGAGGAGCTTCATCACAAATGATTAAAAAAAAGTCATGTTTTCTCAGCCTGATTAAAATATGTAGGTTCAACATCGGCCACAATCAAGCTCCCTTTGTAAGACTTAAACATATTGGACAGAGAATCGTAAATAAATCATGGAATTTGAGGAACCCCACTCAGGACATTTTATAATATATCTGGCAAAATTTTACTTTATTACTTGAAAAAAAACAAAACAAAACTGGTATAGCCCTTTTAATTACAAAATGCCTTAACTTATTTTGGAGCTACCCTTCGTATCTTGCAACATATAGCTGTTTTGCTCAGTAAAGTAAAACAGTGACCACCGATATGAACTTCTTATTTTGTGTAATTTTTCCATTAAAACTATATAACGCTCTCCTCGTTAGCCTCTGACCTCCGCTGCTGTAGACTCCTAACCTTTAGCCCTGCATTATCATGTGGAAAATCTACATTTGTAATTGCAATGATAATATGGTGCCACAAGGAAACCAGGATATGAGATTCAGAGAGGAGCCATTTTGGATCGGCCACAACATAACACTGGTTACCTGTGTGTTATGGTGGAGTGTTTTGGGTCCGTAGTGGTCATTATCAAATCGATCAAGTAACTTTATTTATCCCCTAGGGACAATTTAAAATAAGATGTGCTTTCAATCTGGTTTAGTCCTGGTTAGACTTGTTTAGCTATGGTTAAGTCCAACTTGGGGTATGGGGTTTGTCCCTTCTGCTGCATCTGAACTGGACTGAACCCGATTACTATTGCTAGTATCTTTTTAACAATTTAATTTATGTATGCGTGCATGAGTCTATCTAAATGAATAAGTAATGGACCTTGTATAGAAATGACAAGGTTCACCATTTTGCATGTTCTATTTGAATATTTATGAATTATTCACCGTGATGACTTTATGAGTGTTTTCAGAGACAAAACAACAACTAGCTCTGACAATGAGATGCTTTATAATTAGATGCAGACAGCACAGAGCAGATGTATTTTGACCTTAAGAGCTGCCTGTACAATATTTATGTACTGAAGCAAGATACATTTTGCTCAAAGAATACTGGCTCCTGCACTCGTCTGATTAGGTTGTGGTCATGTTATTTCAGAGTTGTGCATGATGAAGTTGGTACTGCTATTTCCCCTATGATCTGTGAAGCTCCAGCATTGCCAGACAGTAAAAGTCTTCCTCCCTTGGATAATTTAGTTCTTTGAAAAAAAAAATGTTGCTAACCATCTGTCTATCAGACTAACAGCCTCCAGACAATCCCCTACGGTGGCCCACAGGGGACAAGAGTGTGGCTTAAACTGAGACACCAAACACAGTAGAGGTGAGATTCTCAGTCAACAATTCAACAGTTTAAATTGGTATGTTTCACAGTGCCCCTGACATTTATCACCATGTGAATTGTGTTTTTATTCACTTAAATTAGACCAGGGTGCCAGCTAACAGCCCAAAGCACATTTAAACGGCATTAATATATGATATATGTGCCGCGCTGAAAAAAGTTGCGTTTGTATCTATTTGGGAATTGAAAAAGGATAGCACAGCCCAGCTTGACTACTAAAATAAAATATTAAGAGTAACAAGTTGGAAAGATTAGTACTGTATAGGCTCTTGAATATAGCCTATCCATGGGTCTGTCATAGTGATTAACAATTAACACAAAATATTATATCTTTTGAATAGAAAAAGGCTTCAAAATGTTGTATCATACACTACCAGTCAGAAAGTTTGGACACACGTTTTCATTTATGTTTCCTATTTATTTCCATGAGTATTTACATTGTAGGTTTTCAATATAAAATACATATTTAATTATTGCTACATACTTCCATATATCTTGCTCCATATGTTTGATGTCTTCCATATGTATATAAAATGTAGAAGGTAGTAAACATGAAAAAAAAAAAAAAAAAAAAACTGAATCAGAGGGTGTGTCCAAACTTTTGACCGGTAGTGTATATCATTTGAAAACTGACTGCTGAACATTTGCTATGTTGTCCGTGTTCATAACTTGAAACCGTCATTATGTCTACTAGACGTCTGTTATTACTGATGAATTGTCTGTCTGAATGACTCTGTCTGAAAACTAGAATACCCTTAATAATGGCGTCTAAAACAGGAAAAGGCAGCCAGATGTGATATCTCCAAAAATGATATCTCTCTGTATTTTTTTATACAACAGGATATCTGTCTGGTCGCAACTCCCTCCATCACGCCACAAGATAGGATGAAACACAACTGTCCAATCAGATTCATTTTTTTTCGCAGGTGAAATAAAGGAGCGAGCTCACTGGTTATCTGTCTTTTTGACCAAAATCAGATTTCTCTCCCCTCAGATTAACTGGGTTTGGTGCTTCGCTCATTGATTCTGCAGACGTTCACGATGTTTTTCAGGCCCTTGTGATTTTTTTTCCTTTCTTTTTTCCTCGTAAACAGACATTTGTTTTGATATGGACAAACCACGCGTGTCCCTGATTGGCTTATGTACCTTTCAGTCACACCCACCTGAACTCTGGATTCACTGGTAACCAGACTCACATCTTTGTAAAGTACTGGAGAAGTGTGTATTCTGGATTCCAAGCTAAATAAATAAGCCGATAATTAGACCTACTGAACAACAACAAAGGTCACTAGGACTCTGTAATTCTGTGCTACATTTCCGATCAAACAGAATTTGAAAATCACCCAAATTTTCCTTGTGTCCTTGTCAAAATCCTTCCTTTTTGCCTTCACACTTATCTGCTGAGGAGGCACAGGGCCAGACAGAGGCTGGTGTGAAACAGGATTTGACCCCATGTTGTTTACACGCGGCGCTATAAGCTAGAGTTAGGCTAATGTAGTGCTAATGTAACGGAGGAGCGTGACCGCAGTCAGTCTCTCCCTTCACTGTACGCTCTAAATGTCTTTTGTTCATCTAAATCCAGTTTTTGATGCTGGTCCTTTAAGATTTGGCTGTGTGAGAGATCGTCCCTCAGGGCTGCAGTGTTAATCCAGAATTGGGAGATTACTCAAGTGCAAATTTAATGCCTTTGCCATGCACTGTGGTGGTGCTAGTTTACATATGGGCCACTGGAATAAGCCTTTAGTTCCACTGAGCTACTTTTCATCATTTTGACATGACACAATCCAATAGCATGGTAGATATGACCAACAACCGATCTGTTGGCAGTTCTTTTTTTTTTTGAATGAAGCATTCCTAATTGTTTATACTATTTATGCATTAACATAAATTTCCTAACTTTTTTCATCGAGGGCTGATTATTGAAACACTGGCAAAGCAAAGGGCCAGAAACTCGCCAGCAATTCAATACACTGAATCATTCAAATGGGTGCATTTATCAGATCTCACACTCAGGTGTCATGCCAGGTCTGTTTCAAAATGTGGGTTATTGAGTTATGATGGTGAAGGATTTTTGAGCCTTTTTACTGTAATTTTAATGTTTCGCCATGAAGCCTGAAAACCAAGGGAATTATAACTAATACTTCAGAGTCCAGACCTTCAAGTTTGCTCATTTAATTTAATTTAAATTTGAAACTCAGTGTAATGACAAATTGCATAGTCACTGAAATTACAAGACAACTAACATTTTGGATAAATCTTATATTAATGCTCAGCTACTGTATGTTGGCTATAGATGGTTTTCGTTGAGCCAGCTTTGCAAGTCGTTCTTCAAATATTTTTCTGACTTTGGCCTTTTCTTTTGCACATCTCAATATTTCCTCCCCAAGTTATTTTTATTCTTGTGAAAGTTTGGGAGTGGAGTGCTATCTGTCGTCTGCAGGTGCTTCTGACTAATGGTTCTTCTCTGCACTGCTCCTGTCACTGCTCTGTGCAAAATCACAGAAATAGAGTGAATACATCTCACCATGTAGGCCCAGCGCTGAGGGCTGGAGAAAGAGGACTAAAAGCTTTAAGACAGGGAACATGAAGAACTGCGTGGCCTCCTCTCAAGACTTAGTGGGTAATTTTAGATATGGGAGAAGATTTGATACTTTTCAGCATGTATGGAACTAAAGCCGTTTCACTTTGAAGAAACTATTTTTGCAATAATTTTAGGCAGTTTGAAAAAATTAATCTAGCTTTAATCTTGTTAATCACGCTGTCTGTCCACTATTGAAGAATACCTTTTTAGTAAGTGACTTTAGGTAAAGAAAATGATTATATAGTAATTGAATAATAAGTCATAACAAAGTACTAACTATTACGAGGTTTACGCATATGCATTGTGTTGGTCTATGGATGAATGATAAAAAAGATATGTTCACTAGTTCAGGGAATGCATAGAGGTTTGAATTAGTACTGCAAAGTTATTATTTATTTTTCACATTATTGATTTAAAAATTGGAAAAAACATGCCCCAAAAATGTCTAGAAGATAACTCACATACTTACTGAAATACTGTATATTGAAAACATTGATACAGGCCAGAAACAGCAGAAACTGGGTTCAGAACTCCTGTATATATACATTTTACAGGCTACATTATTGTCGCGAAGACCTTGACCTGACCGTAAGAGATGGCTACAGAACTACTGTAACCTTCACAACACAGATCTCGTCCACCCCATTTAGTTGTAAACACATATAGATTGTAGCTGAGTGTCCATCAAACCCTAAAGCTCTTATCATTTATGCATGTCTCTGCTCTGCCACTCCAGCTTCACTCAACAATAAAACATTGATACACTTCTTCAGCGTCCACAAATGGAGGTTATTTTAGCCTCTGATGCCCTCCCAGAAAACAAAGCTTTTATAAGGAATGTTTTTCTTGTGTTTTGGTAACTCAGCTGACGTAACCCTAAACTTGGACAATGCAAGTTTGGACAACTCAGAAGTTCTCCAGAGAGGGTCACTGATCTAATGGGAAAAAATCATAAGAAATAACAATGTAGACATAATGATACTCTTCACCTGAGTACTTAATACTAAAAAAGTAAAAGAATTTCACACAGATTTAGTGAATATTAAAGACTCACAAATAGTGATCTTGATAAATACCTACAGATTTTTGTTCAACAAGCAGCCATATTGATTTCGTAATTTGATAAAGATAATAAAGTATGATGATAAGAAGGTACAATATGATGGTTACGCAGTGGTGCCTTTCTGTTTAATGCGTATTTATACTCAAACAGACACATGCCATCTAAGGCTAAAAAATGTCAATTTGCTCTTTTCATTGCAGTTCTTAATAGTGTTGTCACGATACTAATATTTCAAACTTAGATACTAAAGAATAGACTCGATGCTCAATACCTATTCCAATGATAAATTCCTGATGAAAAAAACACTCTTTATTTAGACAATAGAATGTGATTTTCAACATTAAATCATAGTACTTTCTTTTATATTACCATGTGTAATCCCTCAGTTGTCCAGGTAGGTTCCATAGTGGTCCAGGGTGTGTACCATAGTGGTCCATGGGTGTGTACTGGTCTATATGGTCTTATACAGCTCAAGTATCTAGTTTCGATATTAGTTTTAGCATTGATTAATATCAGATTTTTATACTTTTGACAACAGCTCTTAGTTATCATGCAAATTACATCCAAACTGCACGGAAACCTACTCCAAGCTCCACGGAACCAGCCTGCACCAAAATACTGCTCCATCCTTCCACCCTTTCTTCAATAACCTTTGCTCTCACTCTCTCTCCTTATAACCTTTCCTAGCTTCCTTTCCTTAGACCCTCTCTCTCTTCTCACCCCAGTGGCTCCGTTGCATTTGAAGGCGATTAGGAATTGTGTTGCTGTAAATTGCTTCTCAGAAAACATCTCTCATGGCTGCAATGATGCGGTTTATGTTGCACTGCTTATATTTGTCATGTTTTTGTTATGATTGTAGCGTATGAGGAGGTTGCAACCTGCTAAGATTCATTTTGTTCCATACAGAGAGGCTTTGTGTCCTGAATGTGTGAGTAATAAGAGGAAACAGAGGAGAGGGATTACTGGGAATGATTTGACATAGCTTTAAGATTTTCTCGTTCTGAACCTGATTTACCTTGGATACTGTTTTTGTGTTACAACAGAAGCCTAATCATATCTCCACTTGCACCACAGTCATCAGTCGAAACAAGTAGAGTGAAGGAAAATGTTCCAAGCATTTGCCACAAAGTTGTACCCCAGTGCTTAAAAATTCAGAATGTTCAGATGTTATGAAAGTAAACTTTAGCCATCACAACGTAATGCTTACAACCGCAAGCCTGCTAGCAGTGCACTTCCTGATTCTCTTAGGATAAAATGCTTTATACTGAGATGCAGACAGCACACAGCTGCCTCACTTTAAAGCCATAAAGACATATCATGCATTATTTTGGCCTTAATAGCCTTTTATACCTGTTTTTTTGTCACCTTGGTACTTGTATTTCATACTTTAGAACATAAAATGTAGAGCCTATACTGTATATGTTTGCAAAACTTGCAAAACATCTCTTTCCAAGTAAATACATTTGCATTAGAGCTCCCTCTGCTGACAGGAATAGGCATGTACCATGACAAAAAGCCTTTTAGCAGCCATTTAGCAACAAGCTAAATGAATGTTTTTGTAGTGAAGGCCGTTTTAGTGCATAAATGTGCATAACAGGTTCAGTGATAGTTTATGGACTTTTGTGTTTCTTATCAAATCTCCACAAAGTACTTTCTGCGTGCTTACAAAAGCAACTCCATGTATGTTTTTGATGAGGGATCGCTTTAACATGGTAAAAAAAAAAAAAGCATGTTATGATTCCTGTATAGTGGGTTTATCATAGTGAATGTTTTATCATGCTCTGTCATTTTAGGGAACCAATTTTGGGTGTCATGGTGCCGGCATAGTGGACAACCCTTCTGTCTCACAGCAAGAGAAATGGTAGATTTGTATGTCCTAAAAAGAATAACCTTTCTATTGTTGAAACTGTCAACTGGGTATTGCACAATTTTAATGTTTTTTTTTTTTTTTTTTTTTTTTTTTTTTTTTTTTTTTTTTTTTTTTTTTTTTTTTTTTTTTTTCTATTGTTTATGATCTGTTTTATAGAAAATATGTCTTTCCTCTACTTTCTCATTTTTTTCCTTGTAGCACATTCTCGCAGACAGCTGAAATTTTTTTATTTTTTTTTGCATCTGCTGTTTACTTCCTGCTTGATGCTTTATGGTGTTGTGTGGAAGTAACCTAGCCTCTTCTGTCTAATCTGAAACACGATCTCTGATAATGATTTGCCTGTTATAGATATGTCATATTCTTGAGCGTACAGTGGTTTACTGTAGCGCACAGGGACATATCTGATTCGCAGTGACCTCTGTGTTACTTTATGGGCTTCTCTCCATTGCGTTGGTGCATTTGTCTTTGTCATTTCGACTGTGTGTCTCCTTCAGAGCTGACCTTCTGAGCCCCAGCCTGTACAGTGAATCTACGTGGGCTTGAGTCCAGTCAGTGCAGCGTTTTGCAGAAATACAGTAGCTATATAAAATGTGATGGATAGACAACTTTTATTGTTTTAGTCTTTGGTTATGTGTCTATGAAATTCGTCCTTGTAAATGAGAGCTGATTCTAAAATGTCATATCATGCTCCCAGATGGGGTGCAAATGCTATACTATTTACAGAGCATCTAAACCATAAATAGCTTTAAATATACAAAAGGAAAATAAATGTTGGCCCTATCATTTCTTTAGCGACCACCTCAAAAAGCAGCATAACAACCATAGAAATAAACATTTTACTAGCTCCTATCTCCATTAACTATTATAGGTTTTTAGAATGTTGAGATCCCTTCTGAAACACTGCAGTTTGAGACAATACGTTAAAACAGAACAATGGATAGAGGAGGTTGGTAAAACTGGGTAACATAAAAATACACAAAATTGCATTACATAGTTTATTCATTAGTTTGATTTTGGCGCAATACTGGTGGCGGTGGTAAGAGGGAGAGTTGGAGAGGTTGTGGAGGGTGATGTTTCTGCTGTTGCGGTGAAGATGTCTGAATTTACAGGATGATGATAATACGTATATGTGAATTGCTTCAGGGCAACAAGCATTTGACAGGCACAAATGGTGGTAAATAAGGACAATTGTAAAAGATCTTGTTTGTTTTTTTTTTTTATTCATTCATTTATTAATTTATTTATTGCATCAGTAGTTTGTATCAGATGTAGTATGTTTTGTGTGTGAGTGTTGCGTCTTATAACTGCACTGTACAATACAAAAAAATAAATACAAGAAACATGTAACAGTTAGAGATGACATCTTTGTAATCCCTCAGTCGTCCAGGTCTGATCCATAGCAAAAGAAAAATAACATCTGTCAACTGGACAAATCATTGTAGGATCATCCGAGCCGCTTCTTCAGTTCTGGTCAGATTATGGACACTGCCTTATGAGCTAGCTCCTCCTGAAGCTAGCTTCTCAGCTTTCTTTCAGTGTCGCTAGCTCCTCCCTACAGATAAATATGGCAGTGTCCACCAATGATCTGACCAGAACTGAAGAAGCGGCTTGGATGTTCAGCGAAACGCCTTCACTCCTACGATTTGTCCAGTTGACAGATTATATTTTTCTTTTGCAGTTTTTTAATAGATATTGGTATTGGCTAATACTCAATTCCCAGTTTGTCCTCAGTGCATCAGATTTGACATTTTGAACAGACTTACGAGTCAAAATGGAAATAGAAGTTGTAGTAGTAGAAGTCGTTATCGGCCACAACAGTAAACCAAATATCAGATATGGGTATTGGCTCAAAAAAATTCATATCGGTCCATTCATAGTGACAGTTAAGATTAAACAATGTAAAATATAATTCCAGAACTGTGGCTTTATGTATTTACCCTCTAATCCTCCTGCCCCTCTCCTCTCTGCAGACGGAGCACACAGCGTCTCGGCCCAGTGCATCCTGCGCGTCATCCTCATCACAGAAGACATGTTGGGCAGCAGCATCACTGTCCGTCTTCATAACATGTCCCAGGACCACTTCCTGTCCCCTCTGCTGTCCCACTTCCTGGAGGGCGTGTCCGCGGTGCTGTCTGTCCCCGTGGAGGACGTCTTTATCTTCAACATCCAGCCCGACCACGACACCTCCCCACAGGGCAAGGCCATCCTCAACGTGTCCTTCTCAGCGGCTCTCCCTGATGGTAGCTTCTTCCCCTCCGAGGCACTGGAGGAGAAGCTTTATCTGAACAGGCCCAGGCTCACTGCGCTCACACAGATGGAGGTTTGTAAAAGGTTTTTGTTGAAATTAAGACTGAAAGTAAATAAGGGTTTCTGTCCATATTAGAGACTTGTAAAAGAGGGTTGGAACGGGTAGAAAGATGGTTTGTTGTCTGTTGTTTCCGTAAAAATGAAGGGCAGGGCGTATGATACTGGCAGTCATGTTGTGCTATTTTGGGATATTGAACTGGAGTCAAAGCTCGAGGTATCTAAAGATTCAGAGGTTCTCCTATGTGGTGAGTATGAATAGGATTAGGAATGAAAAAATCCTCACAAACAATTGATATTGGATGTAAAAATACAGAAAGCCAAGACGCTCTCTTATAAGTTAAAATGCCTTTATTTATTGTGGCATGTCTTAATAGAGCCCCAACACGTTTCAGCCTACTGACCTTATATGTTTTAAATGAGTTGAGTTCACACTAATTATGTTTATAATTTTCTAAAGAGGTATCTATCTAAACTATCTTCTTCTTCTATGGTCATACTTAAGTGTGATTGGTTGAATCTACATGATTCACTCGACGGGTGAAGGAAGATGACCAGTGAAAGTGGATTGTTTGAGCTGCATTCACCAGACAGTATTGAATCACAATATAATGATTTTTTGCAAAGTGGTCAGACTGCCAAGGGATCAGATCATGACTTGATTTTATATTGTTGTGTAAACTGGAAAGGATGCTGCATTTGGAGCTGCAACAATTGGAGCAACAATTTAGATTGCTAGAATAAAGGTTTATGAGTTTTTGAGTGAGTACCATTGCATGTTTGCTCAATAATAAGGATGAACATATAATATCAACTTGGAGGTTTGCTCTTTTACCGTACATCCAGAAAGTCATGGGGTTAATTTCTGCATAGGCCATTCACGACAATTACTATATATCAATTTATCGATTTATTTATATGAAAGCTCGAACACTATATTTTGGAGCTCAATATTTTATTGTACGATTTCTTTGCCATAGTTTTTGCCATTTTTATGTAATAAGGTAAGATTTGAGCTGTAGAGGGTTGATTCAATAACTTCTAAGGCTTCTTATCGGTTCCTTCTGCTATTTATTTGTTGCAGCGCACACCTTTTATTAATACAGTATATTTAAAAATACAGGAATTATCTTGCTTTGGGTTAGTGGCATAAATTAGTTTGAATATTATTGTTTATCGTAGTCATATATCCATATATCATGCTTCAAAATGTGTTATAGTGACAGGCTTATTTCCACACTATTGTGATTTTTCTCTGTGGTGTTTTCATGTTGTCCAAGTGTCTGGATCGACACTCCAGTTTCTCCCATTGTCTTAAACATGCACAGCAGGCTAATCCTCCTGCTAGGTACTCCTAAGCATGAGCTCATGATCTGCAAAGTGTAGCATTACAACATGTCCCCAAAGCCTTGATTTCAATGAAAATTTAGGGACGCATTTCTTTATGAAGACTAATGTTAAGGATTGTGGGCTAGTTCCCTCTGAGCAGCTGCAGACTTTCCACTGCAGTAGTTTATAATGACATAATGTGGATTTACTGCATCGGCAAACACACAGCTGGAGTCTGTCAGAGTTCAGATACAGGCAAAATATAACACATGCTCCGTTCAAAAAAAGACCGGAAAACCTGGAAACACGCCGGATATACCAGGTTTGGACTGGTTATTGGAGATAGATAACTAGGCGAAATAAATCAAATGTGATCAAAACATGACTAAGAGCAGATTAACTGTTATTGAAAAAGTTGTGTATTAGAAGCACAGATGTGCAGAATATGGAACATAAGGAGAACATTTGTTGTAGCTCGACATTTACCATGAACAAGACAAATGAACGCTGTAGCAAGAAGTAGGCCACTGCTGGTGTGAAGTGGGTGAAGCAGTGCTGGTAATGGGCATTTGTTGTTGCATTTTTAGGGTAATTTATAAGGATTATAATAATCTTTTAAGTTTAGTTTAAACTGGCCCTAAATTTGGACAATTCACATGCACATCTAGGGCTTGTTACGGTACAGTAAAAAGTCAAAGTACTACTGGAACAAGAAAAAAATTGGTATCAAGAACTGGTACAAAATAAAAAACATTTTGACATCTGGTGGATCCTGGGTGATCAGTGTCACCCCAAATCAATGACATAAACCAGTGGCTCTCAAACTTTTCACGCCAAGTACCACTAAAGAAATGGCTTTCCGGGTAAATCTAGTATATAACAGGACTATTCCAGGTCTAAAGCAGGTCTAAAAGTGGACTATATAATTTATACTGTAGTTCTAAACAAGACATTCTCCAAAGAAGGACAGAAACGTGGATAAAATGAACTCTAAATTAGGCAAACCCATACTGATGAATACTGTTCAAGTACCACCTGAAGGAGCTTCTGATGTAAACTATATATTTTTTTTTTAATTAAATGTATATGTATAAATTGTATTTGATGGAATTTATGAACATTATAATTCTGTTTTGACATTCTATAGTGATTAATCCATGAAAAGGTACCAAAAGAAATACCTTATAAACTTAGGCAGAGTGGCCAAATGAAAAAAGAGAGAATGAAACTTAATAGATTTAGAAAGATTACAAAATCATAGTAAAGTGGACTTGTGAGGGAGATATTGCTTTACTTCAAAATGTAGGGGGCGCTCTACCAATCACAAATGTATGTTTCCTTGTAGGTCCTCCCGTTCGATGATAACGTGTGCCTGCGCGAGCCCTGTCAGAACTACATGAAGTGCATCTCCGTGCTAAAGTTCAACTCCTCCGCTCCGTTCATCTCGTCCAGCACCATCCTGTTCAGACCCATCCACCCCATCGCCGGTCTGCGCTGCCGTTGCCCCCTAGGGTTCACCGGAGACTACTGCGAGACAGAGATCAACCTGTGCTACTCCAACCCCTGTCTGAACGGAGGAGTGTGTGCGCGCAGGGAGGGCGGCTACACCTGCATCTGTAGAGAGAACTACACAGGTGAGATGCATGGTTTAAGATTATTTGGTTTAAGTTATTCTCAAAGCTGCTTGCAATATAGTGGTAATAGGGTTTTTTTTTTGTGTTTTTGTTGTTTTTTTTGTACTCCGTTTCCCCCATCATCATAAAACATGCAAAGTAGGCTAATTCTTCTTCAACAACCAGACTCAGATCTGGTGTAAAATTTTTGAAGACAGAGAAGCAGACAAGGATTTCTGTAGTTTTTACAAATTAGATTAGATATACTTTATTAATCCTTTTCCGGAAATTATTTTGTTGCAGTAGCTCATTTACAATAATGGCAAAAACAAAACAAAAAAAAACATTAAAGAGAGGGTATTATGCAAAATTGACTTTTTGGAGCTTTCTACTCTGTTATAACTTTGTTCCCTCATCAAAAACATACTTGAAGAGGTTTTAGACGTCACCCATGAGTAATTTCGCCCTGTTCGAACCCTTCTTACGGTTAGCTGTCAGATTCTGTCCAATGCTCAGCCCACAAGCCTACATCACCCCTGCTTTCACGCGACAATTCTCCATAAATATACAAAAGCATACAAAACTGTTCATAACAACTTGACAAACCTGATGTACCTGTGAAGTAGTTTCAGTAGTGGGATGCACTCTGATTGTATTGTGATAGCGCTCTGAAGGGGGAGTGACTTTGCGTGGAGAGCAAAGAGAGGGGAGACTCAAAGCATCAAAAACAAAGTGAAACTTATAAAACATGTTAATATGTTGTTTTCCAAGTTATTTTGAGCAATAAGACACTTTTAATTGCACAAATGCATGACAGATTACTGAATATTTATGCTGATAGAGAAGATGAAAAATGCATTATTATTTTTTGAGTATGGGGTTGAAAATAAGCCAGATGGTCATAATGGAGTGCCAACTGATAAAATACTGAATACGGACTACCATGAGATGTACTGTGACTCATTATAATTCCATTTGCCTGCTCTCTTCTAATGCTTTTCCATTAGATGTTCCAGCAATGGCAAAGCTAGTGTTAGATTTCAAGATCAAATTTCATCTGCTTGGTTATTGATAGAGACATTATTATTCATTTTGTGGAGTTAGATCCTTCCCTCTCATACATCAACAGGTGCATTTTCCCTTCTTTCTATCTGCTTGCGCGAGTCTAACCGTTTGTAGAAGCCTGTTTATGTCAGGGTGTCCCACATCGACGTTGTTCTTTGGTCTAAAAAAAAAAAGACATGAAAACGCGTAGACTGCTCCCTCCTGGGAAGAGTCTCCACCTCCGTTTACTTCAACACGCTCATTCAAAGAGATTGCAAAGAGACGCGAGTTCAGAGAGAGAGAGAGAGACGGGGGGAATACCAACAAATGCGGATCATAATGATGTTTGTGTCACGAAAAATATTTTGACAGCTCTGACGCACGAAGGAGGAATATGGTCATTTGACGGTCCTTTTTAGTTCAGTAGGTAGAGATGTTAAGATGCAAACTACCGTGACAGTTGGCAGTTTGATAATGCGTAGTGTTGTTGAGCTGTTGAGCAAGACACTTTGCCATCTTAGGGTGCCCTTTTTAAAATCTGTGAAAGCCCTTTTCCCATCTCAACAATCTGTAAACAAACTTAGACTATTAACGCATTTGTAACACATTTTCCATAGCAATTATTAATTCAAAACTAAATTCTCTATCTTATTCTGACTCTGTTTTAGATCTTGCCTAGACCTGTTTTACTCTTGGCTTAGTTCTGGTTCAAATCTGGTTAAAGGTTCTGTACCTAATTTTTACTGTCTTAAAAGATGACAAAAGTTCATTTTAAATTGCTTGCAGTGGTTTCCTCACTTACCATATGCATCCGAGCATCCAAATTATTCACCGCAATGAGTTTATAAGTGTTTTTTACAACTTTCAGTGGCCAGAGCTGAGATTACTGTCTCAGTAATGCTAACAACAACTAGCAGACTTCCTGATTCTCGGACAATAAGACACTTTATAATTAGATGCAGACAGTACATTACTGACTTATTTTAACCTCTATAAGAGCTGCTTATACAATATATCTGTACTGGGGCAAGAACGTTTGCTCAAGTTCCTGTGAAAAAAATCAGGTAAGGCCCCTTTAAGACCTGGTTCAGTAAAGCCAGAGAAAAACCAAGATAGGTAGAAACAGTTATTACTCAATCCAGCTCAGATCAATACCAGTACATGTGTCACTGTACCCGAAAGTGTTGTCCCAATTGTCAACTGTTACTTTGTATACTGCCTGCGCACTTGTATTCCACTCTAAACGCCATAGTAGAGTTATAACAGACAGAGAGGAGAGTGTCTGGGGAGTCTTCACTTTTATTGAGTAGCACACAGCAGCTGAAGAATACAGAAAGAACAAAACAATGAATGAAAAACAGACTGAACTCCCACTGAGCCAGCTGACAGACAGAGGAGTAGGATTCAACAAACAAAAATAAGAACTATGTATTAAAGTAAGTCTGTATTAAGGTGTTAGTGGGGATGTTCTCCTTGGGTTACTGTGGCAGAGTGGTTATCCTCTCTGCTGTCTGCTATCCTCTCTGCTGTTGTGGGTTGAACTCCTGATCTTTCAGAGTGGAGTGAATATGTCCCATACCTTACTGGGTACATTTACATGGCCAGCAAACATCAGATAGATATAATCAGATTTAGGCATAAATCCAGTCTAAATATTGGGTTGTTGCAAGGTGCCAATTAAAACTGACAAATTATAGAATTTAAATGTGTAAAAGAATAACATATGAAATGAAATAATCAAAATGATGCTTTAATATAGTAAAATGTAAAATAAATAAATACATAAATAAAATAAAATAAGAATACAAAAAAACAACCCCTGATATGGATGTTATAATGTATAATGATCATGATTATCAGTTCCATTTACTTAATTACATATTTATATTTAAAATGAGTGCCTGAATATAAAGTAAGGTAAATGCTGTATCCCCCACCCCTACCCCATCCCACCTCCTTCTGTCTGTTGTATCTGTTGTGTTGGTTGTCTTATTGTAAATATTGATTTTGTACCTACTGCTCAAATATTGTTTATCCTGTTGTTTTTTTGCTCCATTTCACATCAGATGTGACTGTTTGACCTTTCAATAATCTGATAACCCCAGAAATCAGACAATGATTCGATTTTTGGTGTGCACGTAAACATAGCCATTCTTTCAACTTCAAGTTAACCACTGAATCTAAATATCCCATAGTGAATGAGTGTGAGAGTGAGTGGTTGTCTGCAAATGTATGTCTCCATGTTTATGCACTGGAACTCAGTCTGGATGTTCTCCACCCTAAGCTCATAGTTGCTGCGTATTTTTGCCAATAACTTATCCCAATAATTAAGCATAAGAAGATAAAGCAATTGAAATTAGAAAGTGCAACTGCAGAGATTTAATTCTTATCATTTCAGAACTTAAAAGCGCTGTAGCTGATTTTTACTGTCCTAAAAAAACGTGAAAAACAGAACTAGTTCATTTTAAATGGTTTGCAGTAGTCCAAAGATATTCCTCACTTTCTCGTGTATTCCGAGCATCCTAATTATTCACAGAGATGAGTTTATAAGCGCTTTTCACAACTCTCACAGACCAGAGTGGAGTTTTGTCGTCATAATAAAGCAAGCAACAGCTAGCGTGCTACCTGCACACTTCCTGATTTTAGGAGAATAAAACACTTATAATTAGATGCAGACAGTACGCAGCAGACTTATTTTGACCTCAAAAGCTGCTTATACAATATATTTGTACTGGGACAAGACAAATTTTGCTCAAATACATGGGAAAAATTAGGAAAAGCCTTTTTAAAAGACCAATTCTATGAGCCGTCTATTTGTTAACATCAACCCAAAATATGCACAGCAGGTTTTACCAATATTACGTGTAAGACACTCTGCATACATACAATAAATGTGAAGTGTAAGCCAAAAATTCAGTCAGAATACCATATTGGAAAATATGGAAAATATACCATATTTCCCATATTCATAATTAAGTTATAAAATATGAAATAATAAAGCTGTACGGTATTTTTAAAAAAAACAAAATAATATAAAATGTATCTTCTTTTACCAACCCGAGCCTCAGGAAACCAGCCAAATCATCCAAGAAAGTGGTAGAAATACTACAAGCCTTTGATAACATCTGGCTTTGTCGATACCATGGCTGAACCGAGCAGACAGATCCAGCTTTGGGGCAGAATTGGAGCAGCATCCTCTGGGGGGCGCTGCAGCGGTGAAGGTCAGAGGAGTGATCACAGACTGGAGATGTACTGGGGGATTTTGGAGCTGTTTTAGGGGCTTGTGTGGGTGGGTGGGCTAGTCTAGACCGGAGGGAAAAATGGGGAAATAGAAGCATTGATTTTACTCTAAAAATAATGACTCCCCAACGATTTTATACATGTTCTGTTCAGACAATAAACAATGTGTCTTTGTGTTTGGATAGAACTGTTGAATTCATTTGGACTTGCATAGTTGAGCCAAATGTGCAAAAACAAATCTACAATCATAAAAAAATAAAATTAAAATCAGTGGAGGTGGGGTCAAGGCAAAATGTACATAAGACGAGACAAGACACGAGATAAAGTCAAGATTTTGATTCATAAATTGTGCTGTTCAATTAACAATTTTGGCCTCACCGTTCTTGATTGACTTTAATTTTTTTTTTTAACTACAGCTCGCTTGCATTTAACTACTTTTATCTCACAGTATCACATTTCTTCTGTGTGCACAGTCTTGTAGAAATGTAGTCTCATGAGATCTTGTGTCATGAGATTTAAAATTGTTCTCAATAAATACTGCATTGTTAATTTGTTGTTTACCTTTTGTCAAACCAAAACCTACTAAGGAAAAATAACTACATTTGCTTGGAGTATTTATTATTTTGCACTTACAACTTACATTTTCTGCTGTTTTATTATTTTGGTTTATAAAATGTAACTGTTCTTGTAGGTGAGGAATAAAATAGTGTGTTGTCAAAGTACATAGATCAATACCTCAAATAAAAACTAAATATATAATATGGGACAAATAAAAACTTCAGATTCCTCATATGGAACTTAAATTGTGTTGGCCCTTCTGTGATATAACACAGAGTTATTTCCCCTGTCTGCCTATTCCAAATCTCATGCTTTTATCCTGCTCTTTACAACCACATTAGTGAGTTAAAGGCTCATTAGTGACTGTGTGTTAATGAGGAGTTCATTATGGACTAAATAAGAGCATTTCTCTTTGCTCTATCTCCGCACCTGACTCTTACTTCCACATTTTATACAAACTTCAGATTCAGACAATAATCTAATGTTACACACAGCAGTATTTTTAGAGAATGACGTTGGATTTTCTTTTACGTGGTATACGATGGGCTAGTGGAGACATCTTGTGGTTAGCTGTAAGAAAAAAATCAATCGCTAATAGTCTTTGTGTCCTAGTCCAGTCTTGCTGCTTTCAAACTCAAATATACAAATGTCACATAGCACCATATTATTCTTTTTTTTTTTTTCTCAAACTTTGCCCATCAATATTAAAGCCTATACACCACCCTTACTTAAATAACTCCAATAACTTAAACTGCCTTTGCAGTTTATGATAGCCGTGCTGCTAATTCACCATTTCGAGATGCTCCATTCCTTACTCTTGCCTGTAGAGGGTGACATAAATCCCAAAACGACATTTATATAACATTTGTTGTAAAAGATTACTGTTTTAAAGACTTGATTAAACAATATTGGAGATACGGTATACTCGTTCTTGTTTATAATCACATTACATATTACAGATTTGTATTAAAAAGCACCTTTTCTTAAAGAGGGGTATTTTTTTTTTTACTTTGTACCATGTAATAACGTTGCCTCATCAAAACCATGCCTGAAGAGGTTTTAGATATCCTCCATGCATGTTTGAGTATTTTAGCAATTTCTCCCGGGCCCTATTTGAACCCTCCTTACTGTAGTTAGCTGCAAGATTCTGTGCAATGCTCTGCCCACAAGCCTACGTCATCCATGCTCCTA
>KN477165.1:45448-91252 GCA_000787095.1 Periophthalmodon schlosseri | reverse complement strand
CACGACAACTCTCCATAAATATACAAAAGCATGATACAAAACTGTACACAGCAACTTGACAAGCCTGATGTGATGTGCAGTAGTTTCATTAGTGGGATGCAGCTGATTGTGTTGTGATGTCAGTCTGAAGGGGGAGTGACTTAGTGACTCAGAGCATCAAAAATAAAAGTGGAACTTCGAAAACATGTGAATATAGCATTTTTAAAACAATAAAAGGTAACATGGTGATCTAAATATGTTACGTGTTAGCAATTAATACCCCATAGAAGTAAAATACCATTTTTAAAAAGATTTTTACATGCAACATTAACACATTTTAAACCATTTTAGAAACTTTACTTTACAGCCAGAAAAAAAGACCACATTTTTAGAATCTATATATTTTTTTCCCCCTAGGTGAGAAAAGGTGGCATCTGTCAAACCCAACCATGAAATCAAACCATAAGAGACAACTCCTCTCTACCCCTCATGTACTACATCTCAAGTCAACATGCAACAGCAGGCCTACAGCTATTTAGCCCACTACTTTACACCACAACCGGCACAGGGTAGAGGAGAGAGGAGAGGAGGCTATGGAGGTGTTTCGGACCCCCGGGACCACATGCTTGTTTGAATGGGAGAGGGTAGGAACGCTGGGGGGCCACACCGATCCAGCTTTGATGAATAAAACATTGTGTGAATGCATTAAGTCTGAGAGGAGTGGGTTATATTTAGAGACAGAGCACAGGAAGGAGCGAGAGAGAAGTGGGACGCGCCTGGGTCTGAACAATAGAATTATCAAGTTGTAGGTTTTCACATGAGTCAGGAGTTCTGGAGTTGAGAATGGAAAGTTTTGAAATGGGAGTTCTAAAGCACTTGAATCTGCAGAAGAAAAGTAGTGAATGGGATTTTTTAGGAGGGAAAATATTTGCGTTGTATTAGTTCTTTTTGGTGCCGGTCCACATAAAATATCAATCGGTACATTCTAGTTAAAAGATACACTTTTTCTTTTTTTTAAAGCAAGTTTTGAGCAAAAAAGATTCATTGTATATTACAGATATATTGTATAAGCAGCTCTTAAAGTCAGAATAAGTCAGCTGTGTACTGTCTACATCTAATTATCTTGCGTTAAATCAGGAACTCAGCACCACTCTCTGAAAGTCTTTGAAAGTTGTGAAAACCACTTATAACTCAATAAATAATTAGGATGCTTGGAATGCGTGAGGTAAGTGAGGAATAACTTTAGACCCAAACCGCTTGAAATGAACTAGTTCTGTTTTTCATGTTTTAAGACAGTAAAAATCAGGTACAACACCTTTAATGAGCAATTCTCTTGTAAATCAATAACACCATATAAAAAGGTTGCTTTCAAGTTCCATAACCGAAACTGAACCTTGAAAACCTGATCACTTTTTGTAAGCAACTTGAATAAGTCAGTGTAACTTGAGCTATTGACCTATTTTAGACTTAAATTTACTTTTCATGCATTATTTAACTTCCCAATAACTAATCATGCTTTCAACTTTAACACTGGAATTTTCAAGAAATGCTCCATGTACTGTGTTTCAGTTCACGCCTCACAGCTGCAGCCCCTCCTTATTTTTACCCCCCCCAAAAAATCTAGGAGGCAAACATCTGGCCATCCTCAGTTACACATGGAGTAAACCTAACTGCAGGGGTAAAATCGAAATAGTTCAAAAACAGCTAACTTTGGTCTTAGTTTTGGGAAAATTAATTAGTTTTGAGGTATTAGTATTAAACCATAACTCACATCAAAACATTTCCAATTACTGAGTTATTAATTCACTGTAAAGAAAATAGTTTATTTTGCTAGCTTAAAATAAGTAATAACCAAACAATTTACTTCTGTATTTCAAATGTTCTCAAGGGTGAGTACAGAATAAAAGTCCAGTGTCCACCAAACGTTCCTCAGAATGTCTTTCTTTGCTTTTATTGCAGCTGTGATTGGAGCCTGCTGACTGGCATTTTGAGTTAAATTCTCAATTGGGACCAAATAAAGTGGACCCACTGCACATTGGAGCTCTTGGCTGGTGGTGGCATATGTCAGCAGTTATACGCAGGTGCTGAATTCACACTAAAAATAACACAATCTCCACACTCAGCCCTGAAGGTTGGTCGCCGTGGCAGCTGTCAGTCAAAACTAGTTTGTCCATCAAATGCTGTTTTACTGCTATGTTTCAGAATTGTCACTTTTTTTTTTCTAAAGGTGCACTATATATCTTTTTTTGGTGCAGAGCCTGCTACCCGGTTGTCTCCAAAGAGTTATTGCTTTGCCTGAAATATTCCACAGTATAGAGCTTTTGGAGGTTTTTTGTCATTAAATGAAATCGTAGACAATTTATCTTAAAACTAATCAGATTTTGCCCTAACTATGTGGACATCTGGTTTACTTTTCACCTTCTTCTATCATTAAAAAGGTCCCTGGACATGTTTGTGAAAAATATACTATTATAAAGCCTTGTACCTATATAAATTATGTGAAATTGATAAATCACTCAAGGCTAAATCACTCATGTCAATGTACACACAAAAAACGTTGATTTAACATTAGTTTGTGATTTTATTTTCTACACTCGATAATTCTACGCAGTCAGTTAACGTTAAGCAATTAACGTGTTTAGCAAAAAGCGTTTAGGATTGTTTCTCTTCAGACTGCTCTCTCTCTGCCTAATTAATGCACTATAATGTTAATCGACAATACACAAGCGTACAGTTTTGAATCATTATGAAACAATGGTTGAATCAGACAAATACAATCAAATTTTAAAAACCCAATATCGATGTAAAAATACATTCATAGTTTAATTACAGTATGGCATAATTAGTTGCTTGCTGCTTAGCTGCAGAAATCCACTTCTACCGTCAATCTGGAGCTTTGTAAATGCGATAAAAGGCTCAGGCTTTCTTCAGCCCTGGACAATGTGTGCATCCTTGGTGTGCAACAATAATCTACAATCTCTGAAACTGTGATAAAGTTTATTCATTACGGCTGACGCCGTTAGTTTCTGTGGGAATTCTCTGCCTCCATTTGGAGGTGAATGCCGGGATTGTGTGCAAGTGCAGGAGCTCTATGGTATTAAACTTTTCTATTTTGCGTGACTTCAATTACAGGAATGTTTATTGCCAAAATACCTTGAAAAACATGCATTCTTATAATGAGCGGGGTCACTTCTCCACAGATCTGTCCCGTAACTAGGTCTGGTGTTATCACCTGCTTGTCTCCATGGAGATGGAAAGATTTAATGCTATACCGTGGGACATTCCAGGCATGGCAATAACATCTCTACAGAAACAAGACCCTCCACCAGAAAAGTTACATAGTGCACCTTTTAACTTGTAAACATTTACTTAATTTTGTAACTGTAAAAAAACTAATAATTTAGCAATATACATTTCAGCCACTCACAAGCCTATTTCAAATAACTCTTTCCTTCTAATTCTTAGCTTACAAAGCTTGTCAGCAAGTGAACAATACATTAACCCACTCCACATACACAAATCAGAATCAATAATTGTAAAATGTAGCCCACTTATTTTTAGTACTGTATTGAGACGGCTAATTGCACATAACACTGCTCCTCCTCCTAGCTATAGCGTGTGTCCGTCCTTGTTTATTGTCCCCCTCCTCTCCCATTAAACAAACACCACAGGAACCAATTACAGAGTTCCCCTCCTTTGTCTGATCCACTCAGACAAACAGCTCCTCATTAATATTAAAATAAATAAATAGGGTTTAAATCTCATGAATAATTCCAGATTCTTCTTATGCGGGAAACGGGTCAACAGACAGTACTTAAACGCAACAAAGGAGGTGCGGTTTAGTAAAATCCTAGCAAATTTTTGTGAAAGTGAAGCATACATGATAATATTTTGGGTTATTCAAAGTAAAATAGCAAACTCTCCTCTTAAAGGCCCTCTACCCAATATTTCCCATATATTCAAACAAAATTTGTATTGCCCCAGTACAGATATATTGTATAAGCAGCTCTTGAGGTCAGACTATGTCTGCTGCATGTGGTCTGCATCTAATTAGAAATTGCTGTATTTTCCGATAATCCGGAAGTGCACGGTTAGCATGCTAAGTTGTTAGCTTTACCGTCACGGCAAAACTCCACTCTGGCCTCTGAGAGTTGTGAAAAGCGCTTGTAAACTCATCATGGTAAATAATTAGGATGTTCGGGATGCATAAGGTAAGAGAGGAATAATTTTGGACCATTGCAAACTGTTTAAAATGAACTAGTTCTGGTTTCCACGTTTTAAGACAATCATGTACAGTATCTTTAAATTGATTAGCTAGGAAATGTTCAGTAAGGGGTTAGAAGTGCAATATTTCTTGTTCAAACTGAAGACATGTTGAAAAAGTGGCCTGATAGCTTGCATGGCTTTTCCTGGTAATGTAACTTGAAGCACAGTTAATGGCCTGTAAACGCTGATGTGGTTTGGAAACTGTATTGTGTGCTGTATGGAACACAATCTAATAGTTTTACAGGGAGGAAAGCATTAAGCAGCAGGACTGTGACCACTCCCTATGAGTTTACAGTACGGCGTAATGGTATGGATCTGTAAATGTGTACGTGCTGTGTTATGTCAAATTATGTTTTATATTGTCATTTATGAGGAAAGATGGTGGCAACTCAATATATATATTCAGTTATTCATTGATTCACGGTGTCTTGAAAAGGTAAGATATGACGTACTTGTACTATTAACCCCTCACAAAATATTTTTTATTTTACCTCTGCATGTTTGAGTTAATGGGATTAATTGGGGCAGTTGCATATATTCAGTTATTCATTGATTCACGGTGTCTTGAAAAGGTAAGATATGACGTACTTGTACTATTAACCCCTCACAAAATATTTTTTATTTTACCTCTGCATGTTTGAGTTAATAAGTTGAGTTAATAACACGGTTGTTTTGTCCAAAAAGCGGTTGTTTTTTGGGGTTTTTTTTTTTAGAAAGTCTGTGGGAAAAATTAATGGGAATTTTACTTCTGGAACCAGGGGGTGGGTGGTCACTGCTGAGCTCCACTGAATGCATGAGAATAAGGATAACCCAAACATGCATGAATCACTCTAAATACAACGTGGTGGGTAAATAAATGAAAAAAGTTAATTAAAGGTCGATTTTGCAATATGTCTCCTTTAACGAATCACAGTGAAATGTATAGATGAACTGTGATGAAACTGAAAACATGATCTAAGTAACCGAAGTCCAAGTCTAAGTGTAAAAAACTTGATATAAATCTTTTGGCATATCACCCAGTGCCCCTCCCCGTATCAATCCCAGTAATTGACCATGTCCTCTCTCTTCTTCTTTCTGCACTGACTTCTGATCACTGCCCTAAGCCTCCGTCTTTGTTCATCGAGCGCTTGTCTGATCCGCTCCATCTCTGCCTGGTAAAACCTCAGAGGTGAACTTACAGGGCATTACGTCATGTCTGCATCTGTTAGTCTAAAATGAAAAATAAAAATATATACAGCTTTGGGCCTTGGCTCTTTTAACTGCTTCGACAGAAACCGAGCAAAGATAAGCACCACAGCCTCGGGACTATGGCAACGGTCCAGTCCGGACAGACAGAGGAGAGGGAGTGGATTTTGAATGGTAGAATTTTCAGTTTGTCTAATGTTGAATCAGTGGAGATTTTAAGATGCTAAATACAAAACATTGTGTTCATTTAAAGAGGTGGTATTTTACTTCGATGGGGTATTAACTGACTGATAATAACTAACACATACTTAGATCACCATGGTACCTTTTATTGTTTTGAAACTGTTATATTCGCTTTCGTTTTTGATGCTCTGAGTCCCCTCTACCTTTGCTTTCTGCGCAATTCTCATTCCCCCTTGAGAGCGCTATCACAACACACTCAGCATGCGTCCCACTAATGAAACTACTGCACATCGCGTCAAGTTGTTGTTTACAGTTTTGTATCATGCCTTGGTATATTTATGGAGAACTGTCGTGTGGGAGAATGGTTGATGTGGGCTTGTGGGCTGAGCATTGAACAGAAACTTACAGCTAACCGTAACAAGAGTTCAAATAGTGTCTGGGAGAGATCGCTAAATTACTGAAACACACCTCTTCAGGCATGTTTTTGATGAGGGAACAATATTATAACATGGTAGAAAGCTCCAAAATGTCGATTTTGCATAATACCCCCTCTTTAAATCACTCACTAGGTTCAGTTCTGGTGGTACTTGAAAGCCAAACTATATTACATTTTGGTGTGCACATTTTGTGAGCCACTGCAGATGCATTGAGAAAGCTGGCATCTTCATTCACACATTTCTACAAACAAATGTGTATTTACAACCATTTAGTGAAAAATTTTGCAAACAACCTTTTAATCTCCCTAAGCACATTTCCTCACCTTGTATGCATAGACTTGTTCTGACCATATTTGGAATTTCTTCATTCGCACAGCATTTGTTCTTTGGTCCAGTCCAAGCCTAATTTGCATATGAAGACTCCAGGCCTTCCAGATGTTTTTCTGTGAATAAAACAACATTTGTAATCTGCCTTTTGAGAAAATTCCCCGTAAAAGTGAGAGGAAGATGTAGATTGGCGCGTGTGACCTTTCAGTGAAGTCTGGAGTGACGTGGCTGAGTACACGGCATCTGCGATAATGAGGTTATTTTGGGATTGGACTAATGAAAAACAGTGTTGTTATGCACTGATAGAAAATCAGCCACTATGATAGACAGGATGTTTTTATATATTGGCAAAGAGAAGTTCAAAACAAAGAATGCGTCCATATAAGACTTTTGAATTTATTGCCATAGTTGGCATGTGTTTGCCCTCTGACCAAAGGGTAGCCTGTTCAAATCTCAGCGGTCTTTCTTGTTGTGTACCTATAAGATACAATGTTCACTGTACTAAGGATGATTGAAATCGGAAGGGCATCGAAAGTAAAAAAATAAATAAATAAAAATAAAAAACTGTCAAATCAAAAAATAAATAGTTGTACAACAGTTTTTTCGATCAGACAGAAGATTTGTTCTGAGCCGTGGTGAGTAAGCGCCCCCTATGTGCCAGTCTGTGTTTTAGTGCTATAAGTAACAAAACAGCCTAAGATCATATCCATCGAATTCCAAACTTGTAGGGGAATCAAACCCATGACCTTGTGGTTATAAGGCACGTCTTGCCTTGTTGTGCCACTATATCTTATGGTTTTACCTTCTCTCTCTCTGTCATTCACCTTTACTGTAAATTCCCTATCTTTTCTTTTCCAGAGAGATTGAGTACTAACCACTCTGCTACTCTGCGTCCAAATTATAACATAATGATCCACGGGTGTCATAGATTAGAACTATATACTCTTCTTTAACATTTTCTCTGGTAACTTTGGTAGAAATATGCAAAATCTATCTTTGTACACAATTTCTTTATATGCAAAATTATAATTGACTTCTAAACCTACCAGCATTTATCCACCAGTTTTCCAATCACATTTTGCAAGCAAGTCATTCTGTCCTCTCCAGTCTGCTGCACTGAAGATAGTGCATCAAAGACATATTTATTTGTACCACTTACCTTCCAAGTCGGAGAGAATATTAAACTTGTAAGACGATAAATGATTCATGGTAGGAGTGATTTCTGTCCAACCAAGTCAGTTTTACTTATATAAAAATATAAATCATAAATCGTTAGTATTCAAGAGTAAACTACAGTATTTGCGCAGAATATGAATGTAATGTTTTTGAGTGCTTTCTAAAGGAGCAGGGCTAAAGTAATAGTGGATTTATAATTGGCTAGAGTCCATTCAAATCCCCATAGTGTAACAGAGTGCTGACAGATGATTAGGAGAATATTTTATGGCGATGGCGTTTATGGCATTAATCTAAACTAATCAGCGAAATAGTCAATGCTGATTTAACACCTGCCAACAAATATAATGTTTAATTTATGATTTAAATGTGTTATGTAAACAGACTTGTCCAGCATGGTTATGGGAAATGTAGATTGGTAGATGGTTTGTAGTGATTTGCACAAATTGCTATATGAGTCAAAGAAAGTATCTGTTGAGTTGTTAATTGTCTTGCTATGATCATTTGAGTTCAATTTTAAGGCCATACTTGGGCAAGACGCGTCACCCATGTGTCCTTACAGTAATCAGTAATATTTATGGGTGGTAGATATGGACAATATTTTTAAGGATCGATAATGTCAAAATGGCTACAACATAACGTGCAGTGTAAGCTTAGGGTATGCAGCGACATTTTTGTACTTTTGTGTTTAATAGGAGCGCATTCATTGTGGAAATCTGCAAAACTGGTTTGCTCTCGTGACTCAAATTTTATAAAATGAGAGAAAGAAAAGCGTATTGTAAAAAAAAAAAAAAGTTCCATTATGAATTTTCTTTCAAGAGCGTCACAATTTTGACATTAAAAAGGTCCAACAGGCTTTTTTATTATTAACAATATGACCAGAACTGAAGAAGCCGCTTGGATGAGCAGCAAAATTGCTTCACTCTAAAATTTTTGTCCAGTTGACAGAATTTAATTTTTCTTTTGTTATTGATCAACTGAGGCATTACACAGACATCTTATACTTATATATACAGCTCTGGATAATTCTAAAGCTATTCAGGAACTTTCTGTCCTATGAATGTGACTTTTTTAGTATCGATACCTGCTCACACGATCTGGTTTTGATACTAGTTTTAGTATTGATTAGTATCTGATTTTTGATACTTTTGACAACCCTACTTTGAAAATCAACCTGTTTTTCTGTGAATATAAAACCTATCGGGCTCTCTGCCTTCCCTCAGGTGAGCGCTGTGAGCTGGACCGTCGTCAGGGCCGCTGTGTCCCGGGCGTGTGCAGAAACGGGGGCACGTGCAGAGAACTGTCGGGGGGAGGCTTCAGGTGTGAGTGTCCGGCCGGAGAGTACGAGAAGCCCTACTGCACCGTCACCGCCCGCTCCTTCCCCCCCAAGTCCTTTGTCATGTTCAGAGGGCTGAGGCAGAGGTTCCACCTGTCTATATCTCTGTCGTAAGTGCTGCAATTATTACTGATATTTACTACTACAACTACTACTGCCTCTACTTCCACTACTAGTACTACTACTATTACTACTACCATATATAGTATGAAATAAAAAATATGCACAACTTGAAAATATTATTACTAGCCAGGCTGAGGCAGAGGTTCCACTTGTCTATATCCCTATTTTTTTTATGAAGTCTAAAATGTGGGTGTGGCCAACCTGCAAAATGGTCGCTATTTTGAAAATCATAAAAACATGTAGTTTGTTGCAGACAATTTAAATATGACACAGACATCCTTCTTGCCGTACTGAACAAAAAGGCCAATGAGGACACACTTCTGTTTGCAACTATGTTGCCATGGTAACAGCCAACATTTGTCATAGAAATACATGGGTTTTGGTTACTAACTTGTTTGTCATCAACCACTGAAATTTAATACACATATTCCCCACAACTTACTGAACAAAAAAGCAGATGAGGACATACCTGTATCTTCAACCATGCAGGCATGACAGGCATACCTCTATTTGCACTCGTGTTACCATGGCAATATCCAACAATTGTCATAGAAATACATGGGTTTTGGTAAACTGCGATGAAAAAAATAGTTTGTCATAGGCCATTGAAATTTGACACACATATTCCACACATCATCCTGAACAAAAAACCCAGTGAAGGTGGTCGCGATACAGGGGTCACGATGCAGGGGTCACGATTTAGGGGTCACAATGCAGGCGGTTGTGATGTGGGGACAAGAGGCAGGATCTTCGCGGTGGCACATATCCTGCATTTGCAAGGGGTGGCGAGGGCCTTTATTGTCATGTGTGGCTTTAATTCTGGGTTAGTTCTGGTTTAGTTCTGGTTTAGTCATAGTTTAATTCTGGCTTAGTTTTGGTTGGTATTTAATTCTGTATCAGTACTGATTTGGCAGTTTGGCAATTTTTACATTTTTTATTCTATTCTTCACAAAAATCGAATATTATCATTACTGAAACAGATCTAGGTATTTTGTCCAACCCCAAATTGTAGGGTGGCATGTACCTAGCTGGTCATAAAAGAAATACATACATACAAATATAAATAGATAAATACATGAATAAATACTAAAATATTGCTAAAAATCAATAAAATACAGTGTCCTAATTTTAACTTCTATAGACAAAAATGCTACTTTTGCTGCTGCTGCTGCTAGTACTCTATTCTATAAATTCAACAATTATAGGGCTCTGTGTGCTACAAAATATACATGCTACTTCATCATCTACTGCTACTGCTATTGTCCTCTACTTTTTCACTGCTAAACAGTACAGGCATCCCCCTCTATCTTTGCTTTTTCCATGAATAAAGATGCACGCATTCATGCCTACTAGTTCTAGTACTTTGATTCACTTTTTTCTGTCACTTACCGTTGTCTCACACTCTGTTCTTGCCCCACAATACCTTAACATAGACAAAATCCTATATTTAAAATCAAGTCTTCAACATCAAATCACAAATGGAACAAAAGCGTGTTTTTTTTTTTTCCTCCAATGTGACAATTTTCTGCCTTCAAAAATCAATGCATGTATGGCTATATCCTCTGCTCTGATGCTCATTTGGCAGAATCATGTCCGTCACCGTGGCAACAGCTGCTGACCTGTCGCCCTTAGCAACCCTCCTATCCCTCTTCTGTCCACTGAATGACTGCTTGAATGTTAGTTACTAGTTACTATGGATTCATATGGATTCATTTAATCATTTGTGAATACTGCCCTTTTGAATTGTATTGAATTTTCTCCCGGTAATGATATTGAGAAAGCTACGTAAAAGCAACATCACTTCTCATGTTAAATATTATGTTCCATTAAAGGTGCACTCTGTAACTTTCTTGATGGAGGGTCCATCACCTCCTTGTCTCTATGGAGATGGTATTGCTTTGCCTGGAATGTTCTACAATATGGCATTAAACTTTTATATCTTCATAGAAACAAGCAGGTGCCGCCACCAGGCCAAGTTCCTGGTTAGATCTGTGGAGAGGTCACCCCATTCACAGTAAAAAATGTTTTATTGTGATATTTATTTGCCATTCAAACATCTGTAATTTAATAATGCAAGATTGTTTATTTCATACTGTGGAGCATGTCAGGTAAAGCAATAACATCTCCACTGAGACAAGTAGATGGTGGATCCTTCACCAAAAACGTTCTATACTGCATCTTTAAATTCTAAATGTTGAACATAATAATTTATCATTGTCTCATATTACTGGAGTTTTTGTGTGAAATTGTAAGCTTTTTTTCGTTTATCTTATTTTATACAGGGAGATCCCAATGAGAGTACCAGACTCTCTCTCTAGGCCAATATAATTTTTTGATGTCATCTAAACCGCCTTAAATTAATAATCGTTTCCAAAAATTAAAATTTGGTTTATATTTTTATCCACACATCACATTTTTGAATCCACTTTTGAATAGTCTGTCCTTGCCGTGTGTCTGTTCTGAAATATTCATCTGAGGCTGTAAAGTGCAGAGGTGTGGCATACATTTTTCATGCGACGAGGAACAGTAGCAGAATAAAGTGGAAAAAGTCCAAAACAAAAGGCCATGGAGTCGAGAGATTTGACAAAAAACGTCACAGACTGACACATTTGGAAGACAAAATCATTCCAAATGTAACTTTTTAGCGACAGTGAAATTATAGATTCGGTCATTCACAGAGTTAAAGTATAACTGCATATAATCCACTAATATTTTATAGTCTGTTTTATAGTCTGCTTCCTTTAAAAGCATAGAAATGTGCCGTCCAACCAGCAAAAATGGTTTTAAAATAACAAATTTTAAATTACACAAATTATGCAAAATTGACTTTTTTGAGCTTTTAACCATGTTGTTACATTGTTCCCTCATCAAAAACATGCCTGCAGTAGCATTTTGTTTCATCCACGCTGGTTTCAGTAATCCAATGTAAAAAGTATCATTGATACATCCCTTTGCTGCCAATAGATCAAGCCGTACACCGGATTTGCCAAATGCCAAAGCAAAAGTACTCAGAGCAAGTTTAAAGGCCAACAAAAATACAAGTAATGCATTATATGTGTTCTTTAAAGCAAAACTAAAAATGCTGTTTCTAATGTAGATATATTATACAGTTCATTAAGCAGCTACATAGAGGCTGCAGTGTTATTTTATACCAAATGAAATGAATTCTCACCTGATCCCGTTTGTTTTCAGGTTTGCGACTTTGGAGAACAAAGGTCTCCTCTTCTACAATGGACGCTTCAATGAGAAACACGACTTTATCGCTCTGGAGATTCAAGATGGACAAGTGGTCTTCAAATACTCTACTGGTAAACATCTTTTTATAAAAGTTTCTTTGCATTTTCTGCATTTTTTAATCCTTTTTCACAACATTTTTAAAATTATTTGTTGCCACATATAACATTTCTTTCATACCCACCCTCTGTCCCCCTCTGTAGGTGAGCTGTCAACCCAGGTGAGCCCCTTCGTTCCTGGGGGAGTGAGCGACGGAGACTGGCACACGGTCCACATTCGATACTACAACAAGGTCAGTTTAATTTTGAAAAATGTAACTAACAAACATTAGATTATTATTTTAGTTGTTGGTTCTAAAGAACACAGGGGACCTACCATTATTGCCTTGTTAAAATAATAATGGATTTGTTTTACATTGCCAGTTTTGTGACACATTTTATTTACTCAATTCTCTCCACACACTTGGTGAAAAGGAACTTCTGTAGCCACGGTTTACCCTGGGGCAGACTGATGGAGGTGTTGCTGCCAGACTACACCTACAGCTTCTTTAACCATCACCAATAACTCATTCATAAATTACCTTTACACATATGCATGTGTTGTGGGCCTAGGCTCTACCACTGAGCCACTGCCACCACAACACACACAAATACCAACAGCTAAAATCTTAAAAAGTCAGTGGTTTTTCCCCCTTTTTATTGGATTTTTGGGATAATTTAACACATTTCAAGATATTTCCTTCTTATTATCACATGTATTGCGACTATTCATGTCTTGCCCCAGGACACAACAACAGTTTGCACTCAGGAGGCAAAATTTGAACCACTGACTCTCTGGTTGGTGGGCATATGCTAAACCTACTGCACCACCGCCTCTCCCTTATATAACAAATTGACATACATTCATTAAATAACTGAACATAGATCTACATATTTTATTTACCTTATGCTGTTTTGTCCTCAGCCGGCTTTCCGTTCTGTGAGTATATGCAGCTCATATAATCCTAGTACACTTCAGTAGTATCTCTGTCCTTTTTGTGTACAAATACCTTTCCTTAGTATTTCCTAATCTTAGTAGTACTTTTTGTAGTACTTTTTTACCTCACTGTGATGTCTGTAGCCTCTAGCCCCACTGCAGTTTGCATGTCGATGTCTTGTGTTTTGGGGGGATTATTTTGGTTCCAAACTGTTTCTTGTATTAATAATTCAAAATATGGGATGAGAACATGACAGAAATATCTCCCTCCTCTTCCCAAGGGGTACGGGAATGTCAACACAAGCTTCCAGGAACGATGTTTAGAGGCATAGTTAGTTTAGTTCATTATTTTATTGATGTGGTGTTGTGTGTTAAAGGAAAATAGGCAATTTCTCTAGCGCAGATCAGAGCTGTCTTGAACAGTGGCACGTTAACCAAATAACCATTCAATTTATGTATTATGTATTTTTTACTGTTCGGTCATAACATTATTGACCAGTGAGGGTGACCAGAGGGTGACAACACATTGCTATTTGGAAGATTAGATATTAATTTTAATTTGAGTAGTTTGACTAGATGAGATTTATGTTTACAGAGCTACATTATTTGCTTTTTTTAAAACCAAATTTCCACTTTTTTTTTTTTATAGTTTTCGTAATTTTTACTATTTGATTCAATTTCTGTATTTGATTATTGTATTTTTAAATAACTTTTCTGGCTGGTTTTAAGTTATTTTCCTCCTCTTTCCTCCACAATAACCAGAAAGGAATAAGGAACATTTCTTTTATTTCAAAACATTTTCAGAACTGCAGCTCTTATTGGGTGTTCATGGACTGCAATGGTTTAGTCCTGGTTTAGTTCTGGGTTAAACCTGCTTTAGTCTGGGTTAGACCTGCTTTAGTCCTGGTTTAGACCTGGTTTATTCCTGGTTTAGACCTGGTTTAGGCCTGGTTTAGTCCTGGCTTAGACCTGGTTTATTTCAGGGTTAGACCTGATTTATTTCTGGATTAAACCTGGTTTAGTCCTGGGTTAGGCCTGATTAAGAGCCGGTTTAGGCCTGCTTTAGTCCTGGTTTAGTGCAGCTTTTATGAGGTCTTCAAGGCCTGCAGTGGTCAGTGATAAAAGTGGTGAACCAAATAGTCACAATTCAGCAACAGTCAGCATTATAAAATACATTTAACAACAAGCCTTGTGCCTAATCCAGGCAACTGAACTTTGTCTTTCTCCAGCCTGATGTGCCGAAACCCCACCTTCTTGTCTGTTACTCCCCTATCCACATTGGCACATACTTTTTTGTAACAACTATTTGTCCCTGCGTGTGTCCAGCCCCGTCGCAGTGCCATCGGGGAGGCCCAGGGTCCCTCCGATGAGAAGATGGCCGTGGTGAGTGTAGACGACTGCGATACGTCTCTGTCCTTGAGATTCGGAGCTCAGCTGGGGAACTACAGCTGTGCGGCACAGGGCAAGCAGACCAGCAGCAAGAAGTGAGTGTGAACCATGCATTTATTTTCTTTCTTTTATTCATATGCATTGAGTATCTTAAGGGAACTGTATGTAGCTTGCACTCTGACAGCTTTTAAAAAGGTATTACATATCAGTATTATGCCTCATGTGGAAGCTCTGAACACCAGAATTCACTCACTGAGCTGTAGAGGCTGCACTAGCACTGATTCATGACTGGCTGCAGGGGCTGGGGTTTATGTAGTGATGATTCAGATCAGAGAGAGTCCTTTTTTAAACCAATTGTATTTCAGCATTGAAACTGGCAACCCAAATGAGAGACTCATGTGAGGCCCAGTTTACTTTCTGATTGGACAATCGTCTTGAGAACCACAACACCAAATTATAACATAAACACCTTAGCCATCAGTACAATACTGAAGTCCACCGCTTATGTCAGAGCCAGTAAACTGAAGTAAAGTTAATAAGTAATTTTGATCCCTCCCTCTAATGACTTTTTTTTCTCATTTGTCAACACAGCCAATTTGGGTCTGTAAACTCCAGTGGTTTATATTGACTTTGATGAGTTAAAATTTACTATGGGTTTTGACTTCCAGAACTTTGAATACTACTTAACAACTGAACAGCTTTGATTGAGCATTTTAGCAACCCTAATTAGCATTTTTTTTTTCTTTTTTTCAGAATTTTGATCAGTTGTTGACACTATTCTGGTGTAAGACATATTTTAATGAGGAATTATGAATCTAATCTACTAAAATCCTGCTCGACATCAAATCAGAGCTGGCACATTTCACTGGATAATTAGCACCAACAACAAACAGCACAACTCAATGGAGAAGATGTGATTTAGAGTTTTTTTGGCGGAGGGTACACCATCTGCTTGTCTTCATGGAGATATTATTCTGTTGCCTGCATGTTCCACAGTGTAGCATTAAAGACATTTGCAATTAGTTTAGGAGCCATCTCTATTGCAAGTCATATGAATACTGTATGTTTTAAGGCTCTAAGGCTCTTTATGCGTATAGACATTGGTTTGGATCTGTATTTTCCCTGTTTCAGTCCTTGGGTTAGTTTTGTTATTAGACCTAGTTTAGACCCCTTTAGTTCTAGTTTAGACCTGATTAAACCTGTTTAATGCAATTTAATGGTTTCGTCCTGGTTTGGAGCGGATTTCTGTTCTGTGTTTCTATATAGCCCTTAGTGTTGTTAAGATACTACAATTTCTTGAAACTTGATTTTGATACTAAGGAACAGACTCTATACTCAATATCAATTCCATTAACACAATGATAATTAAAAGGCACTATTTATTAACAATTGAATGTATATTTTCTGGTGTGCTACTTGATGTAAAAAAGTTTTGAAAATTATTTATGCTTTTTCACTTTGCAACAATAAATGTAAGCTGTCTGCTATGAAATCACTTCATATCAAAGTCATACACTGATGCCCGTAACTCTGTCTTGTTTGTCCTTGTCAGTATAACGTTGTGGCATCGCTAAAGTTAAATTAGTCGTATTTCTTTCGGTCGTAGAGAGACAGGCAGTTGAGTGTGTACACGTTATAATCAAAGACATTCGCTGCTCAAAGGGAAACGTCAACACCAAGGACACTATTTCTGCTTTCTCCCCAGCGCCCATTCATCGTCTTTGTGCGGTTTTGATCTTAAGATGTTCTATAGAGACAAGTTTGTTGATGAAGTCCAGCAATTCCACAGAAATATTCACAGTTTTCCTAGCGTGGGGTATATTATTTAGCATGACAACTTTTTAATATGTCAAATGTGTGCTACGTAAGTTTAATGGTGGAGGTTCCATAGAAGAGATTAGAGATTATTGCCTCAAATGTCCCACAGTACGGCATTATACCTATCTCTCTCCATGGAGACAAGCCCATGATGCAACCAGGCCAAGGCCAAATTAACGGTCAGATCTGTGGAGAGAAAGAGTCCATGTTTTTCAAGGTCATTGCCTAATAAAAGATAAGTTTAATATCATACTGTAGAACATTCCAGGCAAAGCAATAACTTCTCCATGGAGACAAGCAAGTGACAGACCCACCACTAGAAAAGTTACATAGTGCACCTTTAAGTCGATGTGGAAGCAGGAAAAAGAGCAAGTATTTGTGTGAGTTGGACAAATTGTGATGACTAGAATAGCATGTCCAAAACTGCAGCTTGAAAGACTTTTTTGGTCTGCAGTGTTAAACATTTATACCTGGTTTATTTGTGAGGCAGACGTGGTTTAGTCCTGGGTTACTTTGGGTTACCAATTACCCAAACTTACCCTAACATTATCTTATTTTTGAACCGAAAGAATCAAGTAGGTAATTAATTCTAACTAGTTCCCAGCTTTAACAAACTCATAAGGACATGCATTAATTTCAGTTGCGTATACAGCTTTAAACAAGTATTTTGTCTTCACTCCTCAGATCTTTAGACCTGACAGGACCCTTATTTCTCGGCGGTGTTCCCAACGTTCCCGACAACTTCCCGTTCGGATCCCGGGAGTTCATCGGCTGCATGAAAGACCTGCACATCGACAGCAAACCCCTGGACATGGCTAACTTCATCGCTAACAACGACACAATTGCTGGTCAGTAAAATATAAGGATTTTTGGACCTGATTTGTAAGGCCGCAATAGAATAACTGTAATGTCATTAGCAGTAACAGTACAAATTATAACAGAAATCATTTTTGTCAGATTTAGTGGTAGCATCTATAGTTTTAGTAACAACAGCAGTAGAAATTGAAGTAATTGCCATAGTAGACATCGTAATAGCCAAATCAGAAGAAGCTAAGGTAAATGTTTTATAGGTGTAGTAGTAATAGTAGAACTTGAAGTAGTAATAGTTATAGTGGGATTATCAATAAATAAATACATTGTTTTTTTGTTTTTTTTCATATTTTTCAGGTTGCAATGCTAAGACATCTTTCTGTAAGTCCAACCCGTGCCAGAATGGAGGAACCTGCCGAGTGAGCTGGGAGACCTTTTCCTGTGACTGCCCCCTGGGGTTCGGAGGGAAGGACTGCAGTCATGGTAAACAAGCACCTTATTATTGGATGCAAAATCATAAAGCTTTTGTATTTATGAATGCATATATGTAGAGAGAACACTAAAGCTTTAACCTATATATTTTGAAATTATTATTCCAAATGGGGTAGTAAGTGGTCTGTCAAATTATCATGCAACTGCTTTCTGTGGCAACCCCAAAATCAAAGGAACAGACTCAAAGATATAAATATTTATGTCAAATGTCAAGATCACTTCTTGATTTTAATCCCAGAAATGCTGAATTTTAGGTGTTCAATTTTACCATTTGGATTAAATTACAGCAGGAACCCAATAAAAACCTGTCATGGATTAGGGCTTAACCTGTCATGGTATAAATGAGAAAATGTCAGTTTGTAAGCTTAAAAATCCTCCTGTTCAAATATGTACTACCCACATAAATATTTGTATTGTATGTTATATTGTGTGAAAAATTAAAATGAAATCATTTTTACTACATTAGATCCAGTACTAGCTGACAGAAACATGGCAGCTGTTCCTCTCCTATATGGCCTTTCCAAAATGATCAAACTATTAATTTGCACTGAGGTGGATATTTGGTTTTACCTTGTCAATAAATTTTTACTCTTAAAGGTGCTGTACCTAATTTTTACTTTGTTAACAACGTGACAAGAACTAGTTCATTTTAAACAGTGTGCAGTGGTCCAAAGTTATTCCTCTGTTACCTTATGCATTCCGAGCATCCGAATGATTCACTGCAAGTTTATCAATCCTTTTCACTACCTTCGGAGTTTTGCTGTGACAGTAATGCTAACAACAACTAGCATGCTAACAGCACATTTCCTGATTATAAATAAAAAGCTTTATAATTAAATGCAGACAGGACACAACGGTCTTATTTTCACCTCAAGGGCTGCTTGTACAATATATCTGTACTGGGCAAGATGAATTTTGCTCAAATACAATAATAAGTACAAGTATAAGTGGTGGGGCTGTATTGGTAATGGAAGGAACACAAATATATTCCATAGTTTTGACACACAAGTTAGAATATATGCTATGTTCTCAGTAACTAACAGTGACTTTATTTTGTCTTCACCCAATGTAGTGATGCCCCACCCACACCGGTTTCTAGGTCACAGCGCCCTCTGGTGGGACCTGAAGAACGACGTGACCATCTCCATGCCCTGGTACCTGGGGCTGGTATTCAGGACAAGGGCCAGGGAGGGCACTCTGCTGCAGGCTCAGGCCGGACAGTACACCAGTCTGCTGTTTCAGGTACAGCATTGTTTCTTTAAGTTAAGTTAGTTTGACTTTTCTCTAATCCAATTTTCAATAACTTTTTTACTTTTCTCTGTTTTATGTAATTGACTTGGGGTTTCTCCTATACGTTTTTTAATTCCAGTGCACTTTTTCACTGGATCTTAGCACTTAAATCAGCATCAATACACTAGTCACATGGTTGTGCGTAGCCTTACTATTGTGTCATCAAAAACATACCTGGAGTTGTGTGTGTGTTATGTTTTGTTTTTTTGTTTTGTTTTTGTTTTTTTGAGTAATCCTGCATATTTAGTATCCTCCTGAACACTTAAAATACTCTGTTCCTCTTTGTGACATCATCAGGTGATAGTCCAGAAAGTTTCCTCTATGTTTTTAAAGTCCATACGCCTTTACCAGACTCTAGGCACACACATGAATTAGCGCATAATGTCGGACCTTTAAGTTATAAAACGTGAAAAAAAAAAAAAAACCCCAAAAAAAACAATGCTATGTTGACATGGATTTAGAAATGTTCTCCTTTAATTGTTATAAACACATATCTCCAAGGTGGTGAATGGTCAGCTGGTGTTCTCGGTGACCCGTGGATCCACCCGTCCCGTGCGGTTACGCTTGGACCAGGTCATAGTGTCTGATGGGAAGTGGCACGACCTCCAGTTGGAGCTCAGGGAGGTGCACAGCGGCCGAGAGGCCAGATATGTGGCCACACTCAGGCTCGACTTTGGACTATACCAGGTCTGGGTTTGTTACTGGTTTCGTCTTAGTTTGGTTCAGTCTAGTCATAGTTGTAGTTACTTTGTTTGTGTTATCATAGTTTAGTTCCTAATGTCTGTTGGAGTATAAAAGTCACTAAATACCTATATACCTTTTTTAACAGTATGGTTACTTATGCTAGGACAATACAATAGCTACAAATAGTGGTTTTCTCACGCCAATGTAGTCCAGGTTGTTTATAGACTATGGGGGAAAAAAATTAGAATATAGAGGGCCGCCATAAGCTTTTCTATTAATGGGAAACACTGGAGATATTATTTCTTTGCCTGGATTGTTCCACTGTCTAACATTAAACTTATCTATCTACATAAAGACAAGCAGGAGATAAGTTACCGGAGATCCAGATCTATGGAAAAGAGACTCCGCTTACAGTAAGAAAACATGTTTTCCAAGGTAATATTTAGCCCTAAAACATCTGTAATTGAACAAATACAAGATAGATAAGTTTAAAGCCATACTGTGGAACATTCCAGGCAAAGCAATAGCATCTCCATAGACACAAGCAGGTGGCATACCATCACCAGAAAAGTTACATAGTGCACCTTTAACTTTTTACTTTCAAGTCGATTGTTCGGTTTAGTCTGTCTTGGTCCTGCCTTTGGTCCTGGTTTACTTAGATTTAACCTGGTTTGGTCCTAGTATTAAGTAATTACTTTAGGTTTTTTGTGCTTTAATCCAATCTTAACTTGATTCTTTTCTGCAAATAATAATAAAGATTTTTTTTATCCTATAGGGTACAGTGATAGTTGGGAACGATATCCACGGTCTGAAAGTGAAGCACCTTCATGTGGGCGGAGTCTTGGGGTCTGGTGAAGTAACCCATGGGATCAAAGGATGTATCCAGGTCAGTAGATCATCATAATTACTGCAACAAGTCAAAACTATGCACATATGTAATAGGTTGGGTTCATGTGACATCACAACATTCGAGTCCCTATAGTTTAAAACTGAGCTGGAGACAGGTCAGAAATCTATGGTGGAATTTGCTGTTTAACTGTCAGATTGCAGATTTGTCGACCTGGTTCATGGTTAATATTCTTGTAATTACTGGGCTGATCCAGAACTAAAGCAAAACTGGCACAAAGTTCAACATGTTGTCTGTCAGTATCAATAAACAGTAGGGAAATAATTTTGTCACAATAGTTTTAGAAAGTGGTGGCATTATTCAACTTCTAAGACGTCGTTGAACGGACTGAAAGCCATGAAATTAATATGGCAAGTTTGTGGACCCAGTCCTTAACAACTATTGATAATGTATTTTATGGATTTTTAATTTGGATGTTTCTTTCAAAAACAGTGACTAAATATATTCATGGGTTTCAACTTCATTTCAATCAACATTTTGAAGATATAACATTTGGTTTTAAAACACTAATTGCTATAGCAACTATCCTAATTTTTAATCATTCTAAAACCCATGGATAGGCCCCCCATCTGAGATTATGATTATCATCAAATTTTAGAACGTGAACACAACCTATTTACAAATGTGGATGTTCTGCAGTGTATAGCTTTATAAAGAATCAGATTTGAACCCTTTCCTCTCTCTCTTCCCCCAGGGTGTCCGATTGGGAGTACGCCCAGACCCCCCTCCTCTACCTAAACCGTCCCGCTCAGTGAAGGTGGAATCAGGCTGCACTGTGGGAAACCCCTGTGTCTCCTCCCCATGCCCCGCCCACTCGCGCTGCAACAACAAATGGGAGAAGTTCACCTGCGACTGCGATCCAGGTATGTTTGTTTTATCTCAAGGACTTTTTCCTCTCAAAGATAATAAATGTTGCAGATTTGCATTTGCGGCAACGTATGAATAAACACATTGGAATTAGTTAAGGTTGAGGTTTTTAATTTGTCATTCTAATAAACGAAAAACATATTAGAACCAAATTTGTTCTTCAAGGTCCAGTGTTGCTTTAGATCACCTCTGTGTACTACCAGAATCTTAGTTTCATCAGTCAATATAATTGACTTAATCCTGGTTTAGTTCTGGTTTAATCCCTGCTTTGCTTTTGGCAATGTTACTAGAGTTTGGATAAGAAATACCCACTTGTATTTTTTATTTTGGTTGTTTTTTTAACATCCAGACTTTCCTTATATGCTAATTAAGCCAAAAACGTCCTTATTATTACAGGGTAGAGTGTCAGAAGGGAAGACATGATATTAAGCTCCAGTTTTTTGTATAGAAACTAGTCCGACAAACTTGTAACATTCTGTCCATCCATAGATCAGAACTTGTTCAATCTAGATTTATCCAGGCCCACTTTTGTTGTAGTTCTTTTTATCTTGATTGTGGTATCTTAATCAGTAATTATGACAACACTACTCCAGATTAGCTGTTTACCTGGTTCCAATCTGACTTGCTTGTTTAATGTGCTACTTAAGTCTTATTTTACTATTTCAACTCTCTAATTTTAGTTTTGGATTAACCTACGTTTCGTCTTTCTCTGTTCTATCTTTTCTCTTTTGTCTTTTTTAGTAATGCTCATTTAAAGCTATGACCGTAGTTCTAATTCTTTTCTTTGGAGGTACTTGGTAAGTTCACTGGGGTTGATTTGTGTAGCCTGGCTGCTGTATCTGGGTTAAACAGATATTTGCCTGCCTATAATGAGCAGCATGGGAGCAGCGGCAGGAAATCAGCAGCAGGGAATGAACTAGAATAATGAGTACGACTTAATGTGAAAGAACAGAGTCACCGGTGTAACCAGTGATGGACGAGATGGGACAGGAGGAGTGGAGGTAAACAGGAGAAGAAATTTGCAAAGACTAAATAAGACTTGTTCAGTAGATTCATTCATAGTTTAATTTTGTCTCCTGTAGTCTTAAAAATAACTAACCGTATTAAAATATATGCCTTTTGCTATTCGTATTAAAGCAAACCTATTACACAAAATCGACTGTTATAATTGTTTCTCCTCATCATTTCCTTTCTCAAATTTGTATTTAGCGTGATTCATGCATGTTTTGGGTAATTCTGCTGCATTCATAGCTCCGATCTACCCCGGTTTTCACCGCCACCAGTACATGCCCACCGCTCTGTACTTACTTTGTTCTCTAATTTTATTTTCTTAATCTGTGACACGCGTAGGATTCGGCAGCGTTGCATACTCATTTTGGTACAAATGAAAAAAAAATCTGCTACTCTTTAGCGTGATGTGCTGCTATCTTTCATAGATTATAACTCTAGTGCAGACACAAGCACAATATGTCTTCTTTAACAAAAATATTTAAATAAAAAATAAAAAAATGCAATGAATAAAAGTGTTCAAATGAGCATCATATGTTACCATAGTATCAACTGAAATCTGTGCAGAAACATGAATATTATAATGGTGGTGTAGTGTGTGAAGTTGCTGCCCATGAACAAGAGGGTGGTCGGCTCAGTCGTAAATATCTCAAATGGAGAAACAGGTGAAAAAAAACAGTGGACTTCAGTGAGGTAAACATCTGTCTGTGAACCAGATGTGATTATTTGTTCCCTCCACAATCACACTAGCACTTATCAATCATGCCGTCACACATAGGAAGTAAATTATACTACAAACCAAATCCCAATTGTCATTTTTTTTTCAACATATCAATAGAATATAGAAGTAGAAGAAGAATATCAGGCTGAAGAGGAGATTTATGGATGTAATGAAATAAGACATGAAGTTATTTGAGAGAAGAGGAGGAAGCAAAGTTGAGATCAAAGTGAAGCCTGAGGTACTATTGCTCATACTTTGTAAATACAGACTCATTAAAACTTAAATATTAACCAGTCTAATCTAATACAATACCTATCAGTTCCATTTTGTTATTCACTCTCATCTCATCACCCACAATTCCTTCATATGTCCCTCCATACTTTCTTTACCTATATATTTCTTTATTTTATTCATATGCTAATGTGTCATTGCAATAAACATATGCTTGAGTATGTGACAGTTGCTTGGGGCTCATTCTATGATTTAATAAGATGAATTACAGTAACTACGTTTTACACACGCCTCAGTGACTCAAAGCAACACATGTGAAACCATATGTTCAACTGTACTACTGCTGGTACACCCATGCATCTCGGCAGGTTATATTACACATTATATTCATATACTACCATTTCACTAAAACGTAGTTAAAGGCCCTGTACCCAATTTTTTCCATATATTTGAGCAAAATTTGTCTTGCCTCTGTACATACAAAATGTACACGTAGCTCTCAAGGTCAAAATATGTCAGCCGTGTATTGTTTGCATCTAATAATAACGTGTTTTATTGTCTGATAATCTGGAAGTGCTCGTTAGCCTGCTAGTTGGTGTTAGCGTTACCATCACGGCAAAACTGGTCTCTAAGAGCAGTGAAAAGTGCTAATAAAGTCATCATGGTGAATAAATAGGATGTTAGAAATGCATAAAGTAAGTGAGGAATAACTTTGGACCACTGCAAACCATTTCAAATGGATTAGTTCTGTATTTCAGGTTTTATTTTAGAGTACAGAAAAGCTACAGAGCTCACCGCTACTTACTGTCATTTATTTTCTTTTCAACTTTTTCCACAAACTGAAACTTGACTAATATAAAACTATGATACATATTTACCAAGGGTGCTATCTCACCAGATTAATAATTAAAAACAACATGAAATTATTTACTAGGAGAGATTTTGATTAGCCAATTCACATGCACTTGCATGTCTTGATGGCGAGAGCAAGAGGAGGGAATTCAAAATAACGCAGGGAGAATATAAACACTCCACTCACAAAGATCAGGAATTACCCATAGACTGTACATATAAATGCACATAGCTAACCTGCTAGCTGCTGCGTTCCAAGTAGGAAGTGAGCATGGGCTCGCTTCCGGCTCCATCAACTCTAGCTCCAATTCGCTTTATATTGAAAAACTGTCACCCCCCTCTCCGTAACCTCTGCTGATAGGCTCTTCATTATGGTCTTAAAATGTTCGTATTAATCCGCTCTACATGATTCTGGTATTTTTATTTTTGCTATTGTGTCCGTAAATCGTGGTCGCTCCCACTAGTGTTAGCAACAGGTTTGATTTGACAGCATTGCTAAGAGCCTCACTCCGCATTGGCTCTTTGGTTGCTATGACGCTCGCAGTTGGAATTCCAAATACGGACCTCAGCTCCAAATTCACCTCATAACTGCTCTAGCCTCAATGAGCTTCATTTGACTGGAGCCGAGCGCTATGAGTGACGTCACACTCTCTTAGTCCACCTCTTTCTACGGTCTATGGAATTATCCCACAGCCTCCTTTACTAAGAGGCAGGAGACGGCAGGATAACCACTCTACCGGAGTAATGCATAGGGATGTAACAAAACCAAGTAAAATAAAGTAATATTATAACAATAGTCAGTCACTGCTATGTTAAGGAAGATATTGTGGGGAACAGTATTGTGAAATGCAACTTGTTCTCTGAAAACAATCTTAGGTATTCCCAAGAATTTATATTTCAAAAGTTTGAAATAACAGTCATTTCTTTAGAGCTTGCTGTGGCAAAAATCTACATTTAAGCACAGGAGCAATGGAATATATTTAAACAGTCCCCACAATTATTTTGGTACCTTTAATATTGTAATATCCTGTTCTTAGTGTACCACTTCACTAAAAGATCATAAGGTAAATCCACAATTTCCTAATGCAGTGATTCAGGGGACACGATAACCACTCTGCCACAGTAGGAGGAGAGAGATCGCAGAGAGATCAGGAGTCTAACCCACAACCTCCTGAGTAAGAATTGGAAGACAGGCTAACCACTCTGCCACAGTACATACAGGCACTAGTCGAATGCCTTCTCTCATATCTCAGAACAGTGCCAGATAAATTCCACTTTCCTCATATTTTCTCATAAAGTTAGAATGTGATGGTCCTTGAGCCTGACAAACCACCTCGCTCCGTTTTATCTTTTGTGTCGTTTGCTTCTTTCTCTTCGCTGTGAAAAAGCCAAGGCCATCTCCGCTGTGCGTTTCCATGGCCACGGCAAAGAGATATAGCACAAGATTGAAAATGATGAAGTGTTTTCACCCAACGCAACAAAAACAGGAATTAAAGAGAAATCACAGCACTCACGCACACATAGCACTGGCAGTTGTTAACTATAGGTGAGGGAAGAGAATCCTGGAAGCTTCATTTCACCGCTACTGTTACCATAGCAATTGACAATTTAAAATGAAATAGTATATCTTCTGAATGGGTAAAAGTCCTATATACTATATACTATACTATAACCAGTATATTGTAAAAGCAGCACTTTGTGAAAATAAGATTGATGCGCACTATCTGCATCTCATATTCTCATCTCTATTTCTGCTAACCTGGAAGTAATAGCTATAAGCCACAATAGGTTTGACTTAACTTTGTCATATTAAAAAAAAACTGTTTTAAGTTGTACATATATACGGTAAGAAATGCAGTTGAATTTAAGCTGTTTATCTCCATATGTTCTGAGGACTTTATATAAGAGGGACCTTTGCCTTCACCAGATCGACACAACGGCAGCATTTGAACTACATTAGCTGTGTGGGATGTGGGATCAGATTGGCAATGTCTCCCAAGTTACCAAGCGGAGCAAAGACTTAAACTGTGCTTGCTGTAGTGTTTTTTTTTTTTTTTTAAGTATTTTTACATAACCATTATTACAAGTCACAACCCAGCCTTCACGACTGGATGTCCTTGTGCCTTGTCTTTGTTTGTAGATGACACTGAAAGAAGAATGGACTTTTCAATTGCTGCAATTACCTTGTCAGTTTCAACTTGTATTTATGCAAAGCGATTTGTTGTATATAGGGTATGCAGAGACAGAATGTTTAGAAAATCTGTTCTTCCTTTCTGAATAAAAATGCAGTCATTTCTGGAGCTTAGAGATAGCTGATGATTGGATAAAAATCACTTCATGTTTCTATGGAAAAGGAGCAGAAATGATTGAGTTATTTGTGGCTTTAAACCATGAGTCTCAAACTTGCAGCCCATGGGCCAAATGTGGACACTGGGACGATTTCTAATTTCTATTAATAGTGGTTCACTGTGGATTGTGAGAACAGAAGCTTTAGAAACAGGTGGGGTGACTGTCAAAGCCAGAGGAGCAGCCTAATGAGCTAAAGGAGTGGCTACAGTGGCTGGGGAAAGAAGTAGTCTACCATCGCATTGAATTGTACATCGTATGTATCTACTCAAAGGTTAATGGTTAAGTGTCGTTGCAGAAGTTAAGATTTACCCTCGTGCTCTGGTTGAAAATATGGTTAATTGAAAGCAACACAGACACTTTAGGATTTAGAAATACTGGTTAAAAGTGTAATAAATCATCATGTAATAAATCATGAATATTATACATTAACTAGCCTATTGTTATCTGAGGGCCCATGCGGGCATCTGTCTTGCATTATATATACCGTACAATAATATAGTATCCTAGTATATTATGATTACAACATATTATTATAATAATTATAAAACCTACAAAATAGGTAGAATATATGTATAATATAATACATGGCCCACGACCAACACTGATTTTATAACTTCGGTCCTGGCTCCAAATGAGTTTGAGACCCCTGCTTTAAATTAAAATGTATTTATTGAAAGGAAGCCTGGACAAGATTGTAATTGTGGACATTAGCGTAAACATGTACACAGGAAAGATGTACCAATATGATTTTTGTGCAGTAAAAATAGTTTAGTATCTTTTAATGTTATTTCTCTCTGTGTCTCTTTTTAGGATATTACGGTAAAGGCTGCACTGACGCCTGTCACCTAAACCCATGTGAGAATGAAGCCAAGTGTCACCGCAAACCCAGCTCCTCCCACGGCTACATCTGTGACTGTGGAAACAACCACTACGGACAGTACTGTCAACACAGGTACTACTACTACTACTAATATTACTGCTACTACTACTATTGCATCTGTGACTGTGGAGACAACCACTACAGACAGTACTGCCAACACAGGTACTTCAACTTTTATTTCTATGATAGACAACCAGGTTGGCACTAATAGCCCACTACTAATATTACTCCTTTCTACAACTACTGCACTTTCTGTGGCATAAATCTCCTGAATGATAAAAGCAGACATAAGCATTGCCACAAAATTAACCAAATCTACATAAAGATTTTAGGTCTTAACACTACAGTTATGTCAGTCTTTGATCAAACATGAGTAAAAGCAGTGAGAGAAGTGCAGTCTCAGGAGGGAGAAAGAGGATTTACATTTGAAATCATTCACTCTGGCGTCTAAGAGGTTTCCTAAAAATGCTGACATGTTACAAGACAGAGTATGAAAGATCCAGGACGATCAGAGAGAAGAGGAGTTACTGGAAAAGCCTTTTTGTGTCTAATAGGATATTGTTATGTCATGGAATATATATATTTACGCTACAATTTCTGCTATTGAGTGGGTGATTGACATTTTTTTCTCTTATTGATCAATCACGATTTGGATTGCACTATATTATATATTGTCTCACAAGGATTAATAAAATGGCTTAGATGTTTCTATATCTAGTCTACTCACAAGGTCACAACAATATTCTCACACATTTCCAACTCTGCCCTTTACAAACATGCACGTTCATATGACTTCAGCCTGCTCACATGCGGAGAGCAAGATTGTTTGTACGCAGTCACTGCCACTTTTCCCACCCAGAAGTGACACTTGCCGGGCCCTAGTGCCGAGTGTGGGTGGGGGGGCTGTTTGTCCAGAGCAGGTGATGCTCTGTGTGCAGCCGGCTCTTGTTCTAATGGAGTGCTTTGTGCGTAATGCTCCGTGCGCTCTACCACATGCTTTTGCGTCACTTTTCCTTATTAATTTAAGGTGCACATTTGATCGTGGATATGCTATGAAAATATCAGCGCATTTATTGACATGTATTTACTGCGCAGACCAGGGGAAGAGGGACAGCACTCAGAGATCATTTGGGTGCGCTGTTTGTAAAGAGCTATACAGTTCTGGTTTAGTCCTAGTTTACCCTGTGTTTTCTCACATTTTGCTCTGCTCTGGTCCAGGATTGAGCAGCAGTGTCCCAGAGGTTGGTGGGGGTCTCCAAACTGTGGTCCATGTGACTGTGATGTAGACAAAGGCTTCGACCCAGACTGCAACAAGACCAGCGGGCAGTGTCAATGCAAGGTACCTGTTAAGTCCTGGGCTAGTCCTGGTTTTGTCCTGGGTTAGACCTGGTTTAGACGTGGTTTAGTCTTGTGTTAGTCCTGGCTTAGTCTTGTGTTTGTTCTGGTTTAGTCCTGGTTTAGTCCTGATTTAGACCTGGGTTAGACCTGGTTTAGGCCTGGTTTAGTCTTGTGTTAGTCCTGGTTTAGTCTGGGTTTAGAGCTGGGTTAGTTCTGTTTTAGTTCTGGGTTAATCCTGGGTTAATCCTGGAATAGTCCTGGTTAAATCCTATTTAGTCCTGGTTTAGTTCTGATTTAAACCTGGATTAGACCTGGGTTAAACCTGAGTTAGACCTGGTTTAGTTCTGGCTCAGTCCTGGGTTTTCTATTGTTTTGATGATAAACTAAAAATGTTGTGATCAGTAAAGAATTTAGGTAATCCCTTTAAATCCCACTTTAACCACAGCAGTTACAAATATGGTAGCTCTCAAATAGCTCTCTGATGACATGTGTATCATCTGTAATCCAGTTTCATTTGTAATCCAGTTTACAAATGATACACATATCAAATTCCCTCAAAAATCTTACAGTCAGTGAATGCAAATAAAGCTAAGTATATGATTCTTTTTCTAAAAAACATTTAAGTGATGCGCAAGCTACAAATCTTTATACACTAAATGGTACATCAATTTAGTCTTTGTTTTGGTTTTGGTTTGACGAAAACGTATCCTTTAAAAAACATATCTCGGAATTATGTAACAGTTTAAAATCTAAATTATCGCTTTATTACAGAAACAAACATTTTATCCCAGTAAATTACAGAAAAGAAATAGTGCAAGCAACCCAATCTTTCCATACTGGATTATGGGGATGTGGTACATGCAGACTTCAGCCTCTGCTTTGAAACCACTGGATCCACTATTTCACTCTGCCCTTCGATTTATTACGGGTGATGGATTGAAACCCATCACTGTATTCTCTATGAAAAAGTGGGTTGGCCATCACTGTCTGTTAGAAGGGAACAGCACTGTATGAAATTTATCTATAAGGGACTACTTCAGAATCTGCCAGAATGTCTCACCTGCTGGTTAGTCATTGATACCGGAACATTTAATACCAGATCACATGACTGTATAAGGCTAAGGACTAGCCACACCAAAACTGAGAAAGAGGCTTTTAACTGTTTTGCTTCACAAAAATGGAACACACTCCAAGGAAAAACTGGATACGTTAGTGACACAATCGCAGTCTAATAATCTGGTAACAAACTTTTATACTCACACCTGCTCCTGTTTTTAATGTTTTATATGGACTTGTATACTTGTTTGTTTTGTTTGTTGTTCTGCTTGTATTGTATTTTAACAATAGAGCGCCCATGAAAAAGAGAGCCCATGTGCTCTCATTGGGTTCCCCTGTATAAATAAAGATAAAGAAAGAAAGAATCTGATCCCTTGACCCTAATCCCTAATCTCATCAACAGAGTCTAGAGCTGCATAAATACAGCATTTTCTGTTAACATGGTTTGACCAAATACATCTTCTGTGATATATATTTTTCTAATCATAGAAATTATTTAAGTTGAAGAACCATCAAGAAGTCTGGAAATAATCAACATAAGAAACATATTGTCTAACAGGACAGGAGGAAGGAAAGAAATGCTGTTTTCAGTCTCTGCTCTGGTATCAGTTCATATGAGATACTACTCAGAACTGAAAAAGTTTAATTGGTTTAGAATTTTTTAAATGTGCATATTTTTTTGAATATTGTTAACATTATGTTGGTGTTGTGTGTTATTTAGCCTCTCTATCATTGCCCTACAGTACGGTTATATAGGATTGGATTGAACAGCAGTGTTATTCCTAGCCATGGTTTTTATTCTTTTTTGTGCCTTTTCTGAACCTGTAGGAGTTCCACTACCATCCCCGTGGCTCTGAGTCCTGTTTACCCTGCGACTGTTATCCCATTGGCTCCTTCTCCAGGTCATGTGACCCAGAAACTGGCCAATGCCAGTGCAGACCTGGAGTGATCGGCCGTCAGTGCAACAGCTGCGACAATCCCTTTGCCGAAGTCACCAACAATGGCTGTGAAGGTCCGGTTTAGTCCTGGTTTAGTCCTGGTTTAGTCCTGGTTTAGTCCTGGTTTAGTCCTGGTTTAGTCCTGGTTTAGTTCTGGTTTATTCCTGATTCAGTAGTAGTCTAGTCTGGGTTTTGTTGACTACTTGTTTAGTCTAAGTCATTTAGAGTTTAGTCCTGATTTATTCCTAGTCCATTTGTGGTTTAGTCCTGGTTTAGTCCTTCAGTTTTATTCTTGTTTTGTCCTATAAGTCATCATTTAGATCGGGTTTAGTCCTGACATAGCTACTCTTGATTTAGTTGCTTTCATTTCAGTTTAGTTCAACTTAAATTCTGCTTGTTTAGCTGTGGTTTAATCATATTTTCTCCAGGCTTAGTCCCTATGTAGTCTGGGTTTACTTTATCTAGCATCATTAGTACTGATGGCATTTTGTTGTTTTTTATCTGTAAAATATCTTGTTTTCTCTACAGTGATCTACGATGGCTGTCCAAGGACCATCACCTCTGGGATCTGGTGGCTCCGGACAAAGTTCAACCTCCCAGCTGCTGTCCCCTGCCCCAAAGGATCTGTCGGTAAGGGCTGGTTTAGTCTGGATTTGATTCAAGTTTAACTGATATTGACCTGGTTTAATCCTGGTCTATCTCTGTTTTAAACCTGGTTAAAATTAGTCTACTAATGGTTTAGTTTTGTTTTAGATAGATTGTTGACTCGTCGCACTGGTAATGAGCCACTACTTAAAACAGAGTAACATTGGGGACTGGCTAAAATGGTTTGTTTAGTTCAGGGGTGTTCAAACAGACCCAATTTATCACAGGCAGTGATTTTTAAAGCAAAGTAATTGTAAAATGTACCCATCACTGTATTGAGTACCAGTCTGTGGGCCTCCGCTTCAAATGTTTCAAGATTTGCCCCTCAGTGAAAAGTTTGGACACCCATGGTTTAGTTATTTCTTCCCCCTCCATTTTTGAGATACATGTATATATTTTCTTTGCAAATAATAAATGAATGCAGATTGTTGTTCTTTTAGCTTGTTTGCTTAGCCTCCTGTGTTTTCTTGTCTCACAGGAGCAGCCATCAGACACTGTGATGTGGAGAGGGGCTGGCTCGAGCCAGATCTATACAACTGTACCTCTCCTCCCTTTGTGGAACTCAACACTGCTGTGAGTCCTATTATTTACCTAATTTAGTACTGATTAATCTAAGTTTAGGCCTAATTTGAGTTGAGACGAGGTTTAGTTGTATTTCCATTCAGGTTTAGTCTCAATTAAGTCTGGTTTAATTATAACACTTTTGTCAACTTTGTCGTGATAAGTAAAGTTGCAGTTACAGTTTATATTTTCACTTTCTGCAGTTCTGCTTTGTCCAGGTTCCGTTCCAATAAATTCTTGTTTAGTCTTTTTCTATCTTAGTCTAATATTTAGATTTTACCGTATTTTAATCTTGGTTTAATTCAAAATTACTTTAATCCACATTAAGGTTTTTAATTTTGAAATCATTTTTTTACAGTTGGATTCCTTGGAGCGAAATGAGACAGAGCTGAATACCATAGTAGAACTGGCCAATCAGCTCCGGGATGTGACTGAGTCCACCTCTCGTCTCTATGGAAATGACCTCTTGATCGCCGAGCGACTGTTGTCCCGCCTCCTGACCTTTGAGACGCAGCAGAGCGGATTTGGGCTAACAGCTACTCAAGACGGAGACTTCAGCGAGGTACTACCTAAAATTTACATGGAATATTTGTAAATTTAGTGAAGCTCAGAATTTTGGATTCAATTTCAATGTGCAACTTCCAATAATTTGAAGGCAAACCACAAAATTCTAATTCAAAAAGGGACATTTTTAATAAGTTATTCTGTCTAAAGACACACTTTTCAGCTCTTAAAAGTAGGTAGTTAAAATGTACTACAGTCGCAACTTCAACTGGGACTCCATTAGCTGAAATACAGAAGACACAAGCACAATGTGATTTTAGCTGTAGAACCTGGCAACCCAAAGTAAGGAGCTCGTTCTGCTTTCTGACAACATCCTTGTCAATCAAAACAAAAAATGTAAACATAAACAAATTGCATTATTATTATTATAAAAAATATGCAATTGTAAATAACCTTGGAATTGTTAAAAAGGGGTATTATGCAAAACTGACTTTTTGGAGCTTACGGTACTACCATGTTATAACATCGTTCCCTCATCAAAAACATGCCTGAAGTGGTTTTATGTGTCATCTTTGCTTGTTTGAGTAATCTAGCAATCTCTCCTGGGCCCTATTCAAACCCTCCTTATGGTTAGCAGTATTATTCTGTCCAATGCTCAGCCCACAAGCCTACGTCACCCATGCTCCTGCAGGATACAAAAGAATATACTACAACTTCACAAACCTGATACGATATGCAGTACCTTCATTAACGAAATGCATGCCTATAGTGTTGTGATAGCGTTCTGAAGGGGGAGTGACTTAACGCAGAGAGCAAAGGGAGGTGGACTCAGAGCATAAAAAAAAATAAAAATGAAACTTTATTTCTTTAGTCCTGGTTAAATACTAATTTACCCATTGTTTCTACATCTCTATTTGTTTCATAATCGTTCAATTGACTGTATGACTAATTATCCCTGTCACTTCCCTCCAGAACATAGTGCGTGGCTGCAGCGTGCTCCTGGGTCCCTCTGCAGCTGGACTGTGGCGTTCTCTGGCCCAGAATCAGCCCCACGTCTTGGGCTCAGGTCCGGCTCACCTCACCGACCTCATGGGGCAGTACGCGCAGACGCTAGCTCAGAACATGAAGCTAACCCACCTCAGCCCCGTGGCCCTCGTCGCTCCAAATATTGGTATGTGACTAGCAAAATACAATATACAAAATGCAGTAACAAGATGTAGTACTTGATTTTTTGGTTGCATTTTAGGTCAATTTAATGGGAAGCAGGACATTTGGATTGTTATTAAAATAGGACAAGGGACTATATCATAGGTTTAACTAAAGGACTAAATAATGATCACACAAAATTGGAACTGTCACAGTTCTGCCTGTTGTTTATTTATAGGTATAGAACAATACCAGGATTTACGAGAACAAAAGTAGGTCTAATCTAAAAAAAAAAAAAAAATCATCAAAGAAGGGCTGTGCAATTAATCAAATTTTAATCAAGATTGAGATCAGTCATTTGTGCAATTAATCAAATTTTAATCAAGATTGAGATTCAGTCATTTCTAATAGTCAATAATCAGCTTGGGTCTTTTTAATCGAGAGGTCTACAGCCAATCCTCTGATAGTAAAAATTGTGGTTTGGAGCAGAATTCAGACTTTGAAGGAATAAATTTGTCCAAAAAAATGCCAATTATTATGTTAATATTGAAAGACAAAATACATATAAAGTCAAAAATTGTGATGACATTTTTTTGTCTTACAAAAATTTAAAATTAAACCAGGTCTCAACCAGGACTCATTACAACTAAAACTAGGATATAAATATATTTTTGCTACTGGCTCTGTCAAAATCTTCTTCCCTGTGTCCAAAACAAACAAGACAACAACAATTTCTGTTTGCATCATTGTTGAAAAGTTTCTTGGTTTTATTTTCAGCTCTTAGTCTGAAATTCTTCCATCCTCATATTGAAGAACTTTCACATAACCTATTGAATTAATTAATGTTTGTGTTAATTAAATGCTTACCTATCTCCTCTCAGCCTGTTCTCTGCCACTTTCTCCTCTCTCTCTCTCTCTCTCTATCTGTCTCTCTCTTTTTGTCCTCCCTCCTCTCTTTCTCTATCTTTCTCTTTCTCTTCCCCCTCTCTCTCTCTCCCCCTCTCTCTGTCTCCTCCTTCCTCTCATCTCTCTTTCTTTCTTTCCTCCTCCTCTCTCTCTCTTTCCCACTTTCTCTCTCCTCTCTCCCGCTCGTCTTTTGGCTGCCGTCGTTCTCGTGCTCTGGGGACATTTTGCACTGCTGTAGATCTGATCCTGTGTTCTGAGTGGGAGTGTGAAATCCGCGTGTTTGCATTAGGCCTCTTCATCTCTGCTTCACAATGAGTCATTATGGGAGATTTCACAGGAGAGCTCAGGGCTGTGTGAGGGGAAAGGACTGTGAAGACGATTGCTTTATCACTCTTCCAAAGGACTTATTGAATTTTAAGCCAATGCGAAGAATATGAGACAGAAATCTAGTCTGATAATGAAAATGTATGGATATGTACAGTGTCTGTGTAGGTGGACGTTTAGAGACGCTTCACCTGTACATGTGTCTGAGGAACTTTAAAGATGTACTATGTAACGTTTTTGATGGAGAGTCTGCCACCTGTTTGTCTCTATAAAGATGTTTAAAGCAACATCGTGTAACTATCTGGAGGTGACATGTGAACGTCATGATTCCATGGAAACAGAAAGTTAAAACCATACTTCAAAACATTCTCCAACAGATAGTTTTATACCACACTGCAATATTATAGCCAAAGGAGCAACATTTCCATGGAGACAAGCATGTGGAGGATCTTCTCTAGGCCAAATATGAGTCAGGTTTGTGGAAATGCAAGCCCACTAACAGTAAGGAAGCATGCTTTTCAGTGAAGTAAAACATCCAACATGAAAATCATGCATTTATTTAAAAAAAAATGGCTAAAAAGTTACACAGTGGAGCTTTAAGAGCTTATGCTTTGCCTGGAATGTTCTACAGTATGACATTAAGCTTATCTATTTATCCACTTACTGTTAGAATTTTTCAAGGTACTTTTTCAGCAATAAAAAGACATGTGATTGAATAAATGCACAATAAATAATTTTAAAGGCATACCATGGAACATTCCAGAAAAGTTTCATAGTGCACCTTTAAAAACTTACCTATACATTTATGTTTGACTTTTGGATATCCCTAGCGCTGTCCTGAATTGCTAATAAGACATTAGCAAGGTCTATTAACGTTAAATCTCTGAACCAACAATACTCTGGCCTCAATTTAAATGAGGTTTGACCAAACCAAGTCAATGAAGTCAATATGAAACCCACTACAAACACACAGAGACGAAGGAGAGGGAGTGTGGAATTATGGGAAATGTGGTTTAGACGGGAAGTGTTTGATCAGAGAGGAGAGTTTAATGAGCGAGGGGACAATGAATGCATCCAGAGGACAAGACAAAATCTGTCATTAAAGGCGCTGTACCTGATTTTTACCGTATTAAACATTTGAAAAACAGACCTAGTTCATTTTAAACTGTAAAATTTAAGTGGTGGGAAAGAAAAAAAAAGAAAAAAAAAACAATAAAACAGTGTAATAGAATGTGCTCCTCAAATGTCAAAATCCACAGTCAGTCCACATCTGATGCTTAAGGCATATACTGTTGTTGTGCTTCTGGGCAAGGCACTTTACTTCCAGTGCTTATTAATGTGGCTTGTTGTGTCAGGAAGTGCATCTGGCATTAAAAAAACAGAGAACTCCCTATTTAATTGTGCATAAAACACATAATTGAAAATCTGCTGCTTGCTACAGTCAAATTCCACTATGAAGAGTGAGGCTGGTATCATTAAGATTTTGCTGATACATACCTCGATACATAGGCCACGATATGATGCATATCTTGATACAATACTTTTTTGATTCGATACAATACGATACGCTATATTTCAAATCGATTCAATACGATTCAGTTAAATACGATTCAGTTAATATAGGCTTTCATGACCCTTAATGATCAGCCCCATTTTCACAAAAAATAAACAATAATGGTGCATTTATCTTCCGTTTACTGAAGATGATTGAACATAAAGTGCATTTTGTTTAGTGTATGTGACTAACTAGAAGAACACATCAAACTGTTTCATTGGTCAGTATTATTCATCCACAGCTTATACAAGCTTCACATGTACACAGGGACATGTGCAGTTAACTGCTCTCAGCTTATACAAGCTTCACATGTACACAGGGACATGTGCAGTTTAACTGCTCTAAAGGATCACAACATCTAAATCACAACTGTGATACTAAAAGTTTTTGTTAAACCACTACCCGTGCAAAACTAATATGAAATACACCTATTTTAATAATCAAAACAGTGAATCTGTGTCTTGCATAAACAAGTTTCTTTCCTCTAAACAAGCCACACAATTGTAGTGCTGTGACAGAATAATTTGGTAAAATACACAATATCGACACCGTATCATTAAATTAAACAATACGATATATCAATATTTCGATATTTTTGCACACCCCCTAATGAAGAGCTGATCAATTTTGTCAGTGGACCTGTTACTATTATTAATCTGTTTTAGATTAAACGGGGGTATTATGCTAAATCGATATTTTTGAGCTTTCTATCATGTTACAACTTTGTTCCCTCATCAGAAACATGCATGAAGAGGCATTATATGTCATCCTTGCATGGTTGAGTATTTTGAGTATTCTCTTCTTGGCCCTATTGGAACCCTCCTTATGGTTCTCCATAATAATACAAAAGCTTGATACAAAATTGTACACAGCAACTTCACAAAGTTGATGCGATGTGCAGTAGTTTCATTAGTGGGATGCTGATTGTGTTGTGATAACGCTCTGAAAGGAGCAAAGGGAGAGGAGACTCAAAAGTGTCAAAAATGAAAGTGAAACTTATAAACATGTTAATAAGTTGTTTACGGTGATTATAGCATTTTCAAAACAATAAAAGGTAACATGGTGATTTAAATATGTTATGTGTTAGTAGTTAATACCCCATAGATGTAAAATGCCCAAATACTGCAGTTTAAAATGAACAAAATGTAAAATAATTATCTATGTATGTTATTATTTAATACTAAATACCAGGGGGAAAATGTATTCTTTAACACATGCAGTTTATTTATATGCACATTCTCTCTCTCAGTGATGAACTTGGACCGTATAGAGAACCACACCCACGTGCGGCGTCGCTTTCCCCGATACCACACTTCTCTGTTCAGGGCCAAAACGCTGTGGGATCCCTACACTCATGTGGTGCTGCCCCCTGCTGCTCTGGTGCCACAGCGCCACCACACTCACAGTTGGCGGGAGAGGGAGCGTGCAGAGAAAGAAGGTGAGATTTAGTAGCATAGAGGTAGTAGTATAGTTACAGTAGTTGTGGTGTCAGTAGTAATAGTAGTAGGAGAGAATAGTGTGTAGTAGTTAAAATGTGGACAGTTGGCATAACTGAATTACCAGTAACCAATAGTAGTAATAGAACAGAAATTAAAGTAGTAATATTAGTAGTAGTTGCTGTAGTTATCAACAGATTTTAGTGTTTCTACACTGATCAACAATAACCAATTTCCAGCTAATTCCAGTGTTCCAAGAAATATAACAGAACTAATGCAAAACTTTCTTCTTTCACATTTAATCAGAACTCAATATGTGTTGTTTATCTTTTTATCTCACAGTTATTAATTCATGTCTACAAGTTAAACCTATTTGTATTAACTCTTCTCTTTCTCAGTCTCGTCTGCTCCAAACCCAGGCCTCACCCCGGCTAGAGTCTTAACCAATCAGACGCAAGAGTACAGCAGTGCAGCCCATCACTCTGTGCCTCTGTCCGAGCCTCCGTTCACCATCGTCATTCTGCTCATCTACAAGAGTCTGGGAGCAGCTCTGCCCCCAAAGTACCACACAGACAGGAGGGGGGTCAGGTGAGATGTGACTAAGAATTAGGTTTTGCTTTGGTTTAGGTTTTAGGTTAGGCTCAGTTCATCATTCTAGTCCTGTTTAGTCCTAGTAGTCATGGAAGTAGCGCTAATTTAGTTCTGGTTTATACCCAGTTTAGTTTTATGGCCTTGCTTGGTTTAGTCTTGGTTTAGTATTGAGCTTTGGTTTAGTTGAACCTGGCTTGGTTCTAGTTTACCTTTATGTTTCACTCTTATATAATACTAAATCTGAAGTAGTCTTGGTTTAGCATTAGTTTAGACCTGGTTTGATCATTGGTCCTAGCTTGACTCCTGACTTTTGGACTATAGTCCAGAATCCGATTTTTCACATTTTTCCTTGTGCTCCTCAGATTACCCCGTCACCCGGTCATGAACTCCCCTGTGGTCAGTGTGTCGGTCTTCAATAACCAGTCGTTTGTGAGCGGGCATCTGGAGCAGCCTGTGGTACTGGAGTTCAGACTGCTGGAGACGGCCAATCGCAGCAAGCCCCTGTGTGTGCAGTGGAACTACAGTGCATCGTGAGTGAAGCACTGCAGCTGTATTTTATTACTCCATTACTACTTTTCATCATCTCCGCTCTTATGTTGTATGACTTACAATAAAGCATATGTGTGAAAGCAAGTTTGAAATTTAAATATAATAAAAAGCTACAAGAAATATGATAAATATGATACTTTTCATACATTGCATGTTGCCCAAAGTACAAACTTTCAGTGTAATCTTTCAAACAAGTGAACAACAATGTTTATTTTACAGTCCATTCACTGTTCACAAGACTCAGAACACATTTAGAGGCAGGTTGTAGCACATTTCTGATAGGTTGCTAAAATATTGTGTCAGGGAAGGTGTTAAGCACAGTGGGTAAGCATTTTCCACTCTCAGGAGGCAAACTGAATAGGCAGAAAAATGCAATATGTGTCGAACATGTGCAAATGATATTGGCATTAGGCCATTATCTGTAACAGAGTCTGTCACTGATATGATTTAGGATATTATATGGACGTCAATCAATGTGTCATACCAATGTGTTTTCAGCAGTATTTGGTCAAAGACAAAACAAGACATTTCACGTCCTTTTTCGCTCTTATTTTCATTTTTTTTTTACGAAAGGTGAAAATATCAGTGTAGGGGCACCGTAACTTTAGATCCAAGAGTAATTCTCCTCCTCTCTTCAGGTCGGACACGGGGGGCTGCTGGACAGTGAGGGACTGTATGGTGGTCTACAGGAACACTTCACATGTGCGCTGCCAGTGCCACAGACTGGGCACGTTCGGAGTACTCATGGATAGCTCACACCGAGAGGTCAGATACTCTCCAGATAGTAGTTTTACTATCAAAAAAATCTTAACACATGCTGTATTATATCCTAGGTGTTTGGCTGCAGAACTAGGCTCTATGTTGGCCTCAGTGAATAAATTAGATTCCCGGTGCTAGCAATTTGCTGAATGTCTTTTACCACTCTTCAACCGTATTTCAAGCATTTCAGGAAATATGAAAAATATTTCCTGTCCAAGCTAATTAAAAAAAAAAAAATACATTCTTCATTTTGAAAGCAGCTTTTGAATTGAAGTCAGAATTAGTTTCATAGTCCCACTGTTCTGCATAATCTAATGACCTTCTTAGAGTGATATTGAAAAATATTTTGCTGTAAATAATTTTGAATAAGTCTAAACTAGATGAATTAACATAAATTAATATTATGGATTGAAGTAATTTAGTAATAATACAAAGCGCTCCACTGCAGTCATTATTCATTCACTCACTCCATACTCGGTGGTGGTAAGCTACTACTGTAGCTTCGGGTTGGGAAACCACTGCCCTAACCATTGAGCCACTGTCACCCCTAAATAAGCGATTAGAGATCGCTTAAGCATCCATGAATCACTCCAAGTAAATGAGAAGGAGAATCAACTGTAACGTGGTTAAAAGCTCTGAAAAGTTCATTTTGCATAGGCCTGCTCAAGATTATATTAAGACATGAAAAATCACTATTATCGATCAACCTAATAATCTTGGCATTCCAACATATCATATAAAGAGATTTTCTTGACCTAGTTCCTGACCTTTTTTACTCCAACTTTCTCATTCCCACATTTCATCACCTTGAGAGTGTCATTGGGCAGTAGAGACATCCACTAGAGGCATTTCTCATCTCATGCTGCTTTGTGCCTGCTCAAACCATCATAACACATTTTCTGGGATTTGGCTTCCTCAGATCTGCCCTCCTAAAATAACTGTGTGAGAACAAGTTTTACTTGCATTTTATTTTCAACAGCTCTGCAGTAGGGCTGAACGATTTGAGGAAAATATCGAATTATGATTTTTTGACAAGCATTGTGATTGCGATCAGATTTGCAATTATTTTAATAATAAAATAATAAACTAATACAAGAATCACATTTTATAACATGTATAATGTTTGTACAGATCTGAACTACAGGGTTAGCAGTTTTATGCAGAATAAGACAAGGTAATAAAAAATGGCAGTTGCAATTTTCTAACTGCGTTCATTTAAATTGCGATTTCAGTTTGGATTAATGTTTCTGTCCTACTCTGCAGCCACACAGGTTAATACAGAAATTTATATTAGTTTTAGATTAGATTCTGTATTAATAGGGTTAGTGACTGCACTGAGCATTTATCCCTCAACCAGAAGATTTTTGGTTAGAAGGTGGTGGAGGTTTGAGGTTGCTATTAACCTTCAGATTTTTGGCTAAAATAAAAATTTAAAATGGGCAAATATGAAAATTCACTGTGATGGGAAAACAAGAGGTGTAGTACTAGGGATTAAAATTAATTTGACACATTTGAAAGACTGTATTTCCTACCTTGTTTCTATTCCCCCGTCACCTGTCTGTCAATCGCAGCTTACTACATTTGTTCTTGTCAAGACTCAGTTTAATTTAAGACACAAAACACATGAGAACAGGATACCCGATCACACAAATACTTACTGTATGATATCAAAAACGTTTACTATGATTTGCAATTTATGTGTAAAAATATGATTATTTTCACAAGTTCACATTTTAAACGTGCCCAGGAGAATTGACAAAAACACCAAAATAGGCCTATGTACTAACACAAGAATCACATGTATTTCAGAACATGTTTATACAGATTTAAACTAGAGGTCTAGCAGTTTTTATGCAGAAAAGGATGGGGTATTTTGTTGATTGTGGAGGAAATTATGGTACTTCAAAAAATTGCAGCCTTGACTATTTGCTAATTGAGTTCATTCCAATTGCAATTTTGATTTGGTTATGGGTATGACCCATTGGAGAGGTGGGAAAAAGTGTCTGTGTTTGAGCATGGAGCATGCATTAAATTGTGAAATAGGAAGAATCAGATTGCTCACATCAGATTTACATGGCATTTCAACAATGTGATAACTCCAGAAATCAGATAATGATCAGATTTCTGGTGTGCATGTAAACATAGCCACTGATGCACATTTTCCTTTATCGTGAGCAGCAGTTGGAGGGAGATTTGGAGATCCTGGCTCTGGTTTCATACTCGTCCCTTTGCCTGTCCATGCTGTGTCTGCTGATGACCGTTCTGGCTCTGTGCTGTCTGCGCCTCAAGTCCAACACCAGGAGCATTCACTGCAACACGGCGGCGGCCATGTTCCTCTCCGAGCTGGTGTTTCTGCTGGGGGTCAACCAGACAGAGCAGCAGGTGAGCCTATTATTACCAATGTGATAGTGTAATATGTCTTGGTTTATGGTCAATATCTCTGTAATTAAATTTAAAAAATTGCAGAGCTTAAATATCTATAAACACTATAGTTGGTAGAAAAGATTTCAGAGGTAGTCACTCCTCCCTTTGGAGGCAGGACTTATGTAGTATAGTGTAGTGTAAGTAGTATAAATCCTAGTGTCTCAGACCAGTGCCATTAAATTGTAAATGGCTTCTGGATGGGTGCTGTCTTGATTTCAAAAACAGTGTTCAGATTACTACCTCTGAAACCTTTTCTACATTGGAGCACTCCTGGATGAATGAGGGATTACACCGTCTCTTTACATTATAGTAGAAAAAAAAAAGTGGTGCACTTAGATACATAATTAAAAGTAATATGTGCAACATTTTACACTTTTACAGCCTGCAAGAAACATCCTCTGCTATGCATGTTATATAAATATATATAAAAATAAAAATGTCCTTACAGTTTCCTCCTTCCAAGTCTCAGTGGTGGAGCTGGCAATCTAGGGGCCCTAGGCGAGCTGAGTTTGGGGCCCTCCCTACTCTTACTCCTACTCCTACTTTTTTTTTCAAATATTTCTTGTCTGTTTTTCCCTCAATGTTCTTGAGAGAAACTCCCTTTTTAATTAGGATGAAATGGAAACAATCAATTTAGGATCTTATTTTAACATTTAGGTACTATATAACAGGGCTGATTAGGTCAAGTTAATCGCCTAATGATTTTTTATTGTATATTTTATTGTAAAGCCATCAGTGCCTGCACTGTTGAGTGCTCACATTTGTTTTCATAAAGCCGGTGAACACTGTACGCAAACAAAATGTCTCAGGTGGGTGATGTTATTTTACTTTATCTTATACATAACCTATCTTGTAAATATATTGTGTACGTGCTCTGTGAGGCTTGACACTGGTAATGATGGTGGTGTAGATGCAGTTTGGGTTTGCCAACGTTTGTAACTATAACCAGAACACAAAGTTGTTGAAAGTAAATACAGCCTCGGGCTGACTTTACATCGGGGCTAAAGTTGCTCGTTGCTACGTTTACAGACTGACTGACAATCCTGATTGCCAACAAAGACAACATCCATCTGCTAAAACATATAACTACTGCATACAGATGAAACATCAGTCTGTCAATTACAGACGTTAGCCTGACGTGACAAGTGGTTTGATCACACTCAAATGTGTTACCGTGTTTGATGCTGGTGATACTAGTTGCACATATCCTGCATGCAGATTTAACAAACCAAGGGACATATACAAGCCTTTGTTAGTCTAACAGTCCTGCTTCCTAGGCAGCTCATTACACTGGAAAATATACCATGCTAATAATAGCATCTGGAGCCTTGACTATTTGCAAACAATTATTCCAATTACATAACTAGAACAATGATACCACAAGTAATGCACATAAAACTTACATTATCAATAACGACATCGCCAGATCTGCGTCGCTCTTGCACCCTTCTGTGTCTTGGAGCTCTCTCCATTCCTCAAACGCCTTACCCAGATTGAGCTTGTGAGTGTCTGAGCTCTGGCCCTGTCCGAGTCACGTTTTCTTTTCCTTGCATCCTCGGATAAAGGCTCCCTCTGTGTTTCAACTGGTTGTGCCATGGCTGACACCTCACAAATTAACACTGGACATTTATTCTTGTAGTGAACTGTGGACAGCGCCGGTAAGGGGTGCGTCATTAGCTCCATTACCTGTGTGTATATTAAAATGCCGTATAGCAATTTGTCTATCACGAGAACGAGAACAGACTCCGAGAATTGACCGCGGGTCCAAGACCGCACCACGGTGGCAACCAAGTTGCATGTCTGGTTTTTCCACTCGGAGACAGCTGGGGGAGCCAGTAGACCCTTCAACCACCCCCAAATCACCTTTGTAACCACCAGAGGGACTTTGAAAGACATTAAATAAGTTAAAAATGTACTTAAGTTCTGCTTTAAGGATAACAAAGTCAATGTTTTGGAGTGGCCATCACAAAGCCCTGATGTCAATCTTATTGAAAATTTATGGGCAGACCTAACTGCGGCGGCCTTAAGCTTGTGGAAGGATTTCCAAAACTTTTAACCCAAGTCCTACAGTTTAAAGGCAATGGTACCAAATACTAATTAAATGTATGTAAACATCTGACTTTGAAGAAAGTAATGAAAAATTGTTAAAAAAAAAAATCCTTCTGTCATTATTCTGATTTCATGTCAGACAGTGAGGAAAAAAGTATATGTTTATTTTTATATAGTGTATGTAAACTTCTTGTTTCAACTGTATATAAGAACAGAATGTTTTTTTATTTTTTTTTTTTTTATGTTTTGTCAGGTTTAATTGGGAATAGTACACAAGCCCAGAACATTGCACTGTCATATAATAATGAATGTGATAGTATTATTTACCGGTCTCTTCTTGTCTCCAGTTCTTGTGCACAGTGGTCGCCATCTTGCTGCATTACTTCTTCATGTCGACATTTGCCTGGATGTTTGTGGAAGGCCTGCACATCTACCGAATGCAAACTGAACAACGAAACATCAACTACGGAGCCATGAGGTTCTACTATGCCATTGGCTGGGGAGTGCCTGCTATAATAACAGGTAAATAACAAATTGTAATTTGTTTGAGTGAAGTAGGGGATGTTTTCACTTGTATACAAGTATTCACTGTTTTCATATAATTATATTTTTTGACAGAAATTTTACCTTAGAAAAAAATGGTTACTCATTGAAGTCCTTTTTTATGTTTAATGTATGAGTTTATTCCTAATTAACCTTATTTGATATTATTAAAAGTTAAACTGTTGCGCTCCCAAAATTTTGGTCCTTGAGTTGGTGTTCAACTCAACATTGGCTCCATATTTAAAGGTGCACTGCGTAACATTTCTGTTGGAGGATCCACCTTATAAGCTTCGTTTCCACAGGGCCGATACGGGCCAATACGGGACAATATTGGGGTTTGCTAGTGCTAGTTGCACTATACACTGCAAATGTAATATACTTTAGCTGGATGGGAGTGGCGTGCAAAGATAAACAGGAAAAAGGTGGCTAGATCTGCGAAGCATCTCGGCTAAACATACACTGCGTTCCAAATTATTATGCAAATGATATTTTTCTCTGATTTTGCCAAATTGTCAACATAAATGACAGTCATCATAATTTTCAAGTCATCAGCCTTTAGAGTACAATTCGAATGTTACTGAACAAACCTCCCAGTGATAACAGTATTTTTTCAAAAATAAAAACTTAAAATGCTCTGTTCCAAATTATTATGCACAACAGAGTTTCAAACCATGTTATTGTTGTAGAACTGAAGAACTGAACTGAAAATGGTCATTTGTTTATTTTTCAATTAGAAGCATTAGCATATTACTGAAATCAAAAGCTATTTCAATCAAAACATCTTAACAGGTCAGGTTACATTTTAACATTCTTTTTGTACCATGGAAGAACGTGGTCAGTCAGAAACTCCACATACTTTACAAAGGTCATTTTTACACCTTCAGGGACCCTAAAGGGGCCGACCAGCTCTCTCCCCATGATTCCGGCCCAAAACATGACTCCCACGTCCTTGCTGATGTCGCAG
>KN477165.1:0-35575 GCA_000787095.1 Periophthalmodon schlosseri | reverse complement strand
ACAGTACACCTTACCTTAACCTTAGTATTAACAATTCATGAATAAGTAATATCATAAGTACAATGCAAACTGTGTTAGTATTAATAGTGGTACTTGAAGTTGTGGCAGCAATAACCCTAGAAGTTATTGTATTAGTAGTAAGAGCGGCTGCAGTAATGGTAGATAAAGCAGTTGTAGTTAATAGCTATAGAAACCTTTATTAACAGTTATAGTTTTGTACTGGCAATGACCAAAGCCGCCTGACTGTTTATTATAGTCTTGGTACATGTCACAAATGTGTGTTTTTAGGTGAGGATTCCGACTCGGACTCAGACCTCTCGATGGATGAAGACCACAGCCTGTCGATCCCATCCTCAGAGAGTGACGACAACGTGCGACTGAGGGGGCGGATCCAGAGGCGATTCAAACGAACCAATCAGGGAGAGAGGCTGCTCACTGAGCCCGCCCACAACGGCACCAAAGGTAAACAAATGTTGGAGTATGGAGTTTTTACACGGATACGTCACAACTAAACCATCCAGAGTATGTGTAATCAGTAACTCTTGTACAGAGGTGGGTAGAGGAGCCATTGTAGTCAAGTAAAAGCAACGTTACTTCAAAATAATATTCAGCGGTGCAAGAAACACAAATGTACAAATCATTTAATACTTTCAACAGAAAACTTTTGTCATGTGTAGAGTAACCAAAACTTTTACTCAAGAGTACTTTTATTTCAATAAAAATATTACTCAAGTAGGAGTAAAAATGTGTTGCAAGAAAAGTACTCTGAAAAGTACAATTTCTTTAAAAAGTTACTCAAATAAATGTAACTGAGTGAATGTAACTGAGTACCACCAAGTTAATTTTAATTTTAAGTTTTCTCCCAAAATTGTTATTGTGAAATGTTTGAGAACAAACAAACATGTTCTGAGAAAACTGCCTCAATATTCCTTCTCAAGATTTGTATTATTTGTTTTTAGAAACATTTTATTTCTTAACATCATTTCAAATTTCAATGTGGTTCAAATAGATGTAGATTCTCAATGTCCGTACTGCCCCCTAGTGGTGTTCCAAGTACATTGTAGAACAAATTAAATAATGTGATTAAACATATTAGATATTGTGACACATATTTTGGAAAAGTCTAAAAGATGGAATGTTTAAAAACATTGAACATTTGATGAAGATGACCTGTTTTGATAGACAAAGATGTCAGTCAATATCAATAAATCCATATAATGATCAATACTGGGTTCAAGCCGCAGCAGTGTCACTTGACCTCACAGGGAGCTTGTGTGATATTGTGGTGAATACACTAAAGGCAGATGGTCAGTTCAAATCAATGAGCATCTGTTTTGATTTGACAGGTGACTGAGACAGACGACATTAAAAGGACAATGAACTTATTGATTTAGTATTGGTTTGGTCTGGTCTGGTCCTGATTATGCTCATCTAGTTCTGGGCAAGTCCTTGTTTAAACCCAATTGAGCACTGGGTTGATACTGGTTTCGTCCTGGTTCTAATTTGTGCATTTCCCAATTTATAGTCCATATTTATAATAAATAATAATAGTGCATTTGATTTAAATAGCATGTTTTTGGACACTCTTTACAGTGCATCATTCATTCATTCCACTCTCAGTGGTGGTAAGCTACAATTGTAGTCACAGCTGCCCTGGGGTAGACTGATGGAAGCGAGGGTGCCAAAGGTGGCCACATTTATCCATCCTATTCTTTGTGAAAGTCATGGTTTTGTATTATTAACTAATGGTGTCATTTTTGTCATTTAGCAATAAAATTCAAAAAAGGTTGATGTTCGATCTTCTTTTAGACCAGGTTTAGTACTGGTTTCACGTGGTCCATGTCTGTCCTTTGTCCTGGTTCACATTTGGTCTGGTCCTGGTTTAGTCCTCAGCCTTTTCACATCATCCAGTCATCATCATCCTCATGAGGTCCAGCCAAGTCCTAAGCCCTGGTTTTGTTATAGACCTGGATGGGAACGACCTTCTCTCCTATTGGCCAGCGCTGGAGCAGACTGACTCAGTGCAGAAGTGGGGCTCGGAGCGCCCCCTGGGGTCCGACGCAGCAAACAACAACATGGAGGCAGCTTTAACAAGTGGAGACGAGAGCGCAACGCAGGGACACAGGCATCGAAAAGGTCTGGACCTGTCAAGACTTTCCAAAAACTGGAGAAACTTTTTTTTTTTTTTTCAATTTTTCTATCCTTTACCATCAGAAGCGACTGAAACTTTTATCCTTTATAAAATGATGTTCCCTCTGCAGAAACATATCTGGAGTTGTAGTTTGGTTCATTCACGTTTGTTTCAATAATCTTGTTTATAAGGTTGTCTTGCTCTGAGCCTTAGAAATCAAAGTTAAATTTTCCCTTAACATTATGTCATAGGTAGAAATCCTGCTCTGCTTTTAAGTCAATGAAGCGTTGGATCTTTTAAGGCCAATATATATAGTATAGTATAGTAACACTTTCTGGCTCAAAGGCTTTATTGGACAGGACAGCTGTAGCATGAAATGGGGAGAGAGAGGATAGAGACATTCAGCAAACGGTGTGTTTGGCCAGGAGGTGAACCCACAACAAGCATGAGCAAGCACTAGACCGGCGCTTTAAAATTTGTCACAGAAGTACACATTTCTGAAATATTTGGCTTTCAGTGCTATAAGACTATAAAGCAAAACAGGACTAAAATTGGTCTAAACCAGGACTAAATCATGGGCCTAAATTACGTTGAAAACCAGGACACAAATTGAATACAATTGCAGAGGAATCAGAGTACCACCCACACTGTATATACTGTATATACTGTATATATACAATATATGACCCGGCTAAACCAGGACTAAACCTTTTTTAACGCAAGTCTAAACTAGGTCTACTATAGTCTGTTTAAGGATGTTTTTATTTTCAACTATTTTTCTTGTTGTTTTGGTTCAATTACATTTTTTCATGTATCTTGCTGTGTATACCATATGCTTTGTCTCTTCATAGGCCGCTCCCATTGGTCTGAACAATAACCTCAGATACAGAGCTGGTTTATTTCCCTGAAGACGTGACTGAAGGGCAGCTTTTAATCACCACGTTTCACTGGAAAACCCCAATACTCTGGACAAACATAAAGCGGGACATAGCTAATATACGTCTGCCCCAGTACCTCTACTTCACGAAAAATAGCATCAACAGAACTTGTATCTGCACAGTTTGATTTCACAGCCTGAAAATGTACATAAAACTTATACTATACAATTGTTGCATATAGATAATGCCTTGGACTTATGTAAATAGCATCTTTCAAGTAGACCTGTCATGATAGCAAAATTTGAAATGCGATATATTACTGAAGAAAATATAGACGATAAATAATAATATAGAAACTAAATTATGCCACTGACACGATAACCCTAGCAAGATTATCCTCCCAAAACTATTCTAAATGTACATTATTGTAAAAACTTTAAATGAATAGCAGAATGAAACACTTATAACTACTTACTTCCTTACACGCCATGTTACGGTTGTTGCTACAGCTATTTCCAACAACAACAACAACAGCCTCTTCAACCACTGCAACCACCAATTTTACACAGACATTTTTTATGAAATTGGTGAGAGCTAGAATTGAACTGACAACTTTCTGGTTATAAGATTATCACTAAACCTCCTAAGATACTCTGTACCTCTACATCACTTAATGCTAAGGCTGCAAGATTAATCGCAATCCAGTCACAATTTGAATGGAGGGAATTAGCAAATCACAAAGGCTGTAATTTTTAGAGCCTACCATAATTTCCTCCACAAACAACAAAATATCCAGTGTTTTTCTCCATAAAAACTTCCAACCCTGTAGTTTAGATGTTTGTGTTCTGAAATGTAATTCTTGTATCACTTTGTCAATTCAGATTTCAGTCTTTTTTAAAAATTATACCGGAAGTGTTTAGGTCGCTAAGGTCGTTTTCACACTGCCACTAGTTGGTCGACGTAAAAGAGCGTTCGCCGCGAGAGCTGTGCAGTTGCATTCTCTGTTAGATATTTTTCAGCCCTACTTAAAGGAGCCTATGCAAGATTTTTATGGAACATGGTCCTCAGATACAAGGTAGATGTGTTCAAATCGTGTTCAAATTGCTCTTACTGGTATCAGTTGTAATGCTGATTTATTCTTAAATAGCCTACAAAAACATTGGACATGATGGCCAAGTTGTTTATGTTATAATATGGTGTCTTAGTTCTCAAGACAATTATTCAATTAGAAGGAGCCTCACATGAGTCTCTCATTTGGTTTCCCAGTTTCAATGCTGAAATCCAGTTGGTTCTTTCCAGGACTCTCTCTGATCTGAAGCCTCACTATCTAAATCTTAGCACCTGCCGCCAGTCATTATCAGTGCTAGTCTGCCCCCAGTATGTGCTGTCCATGTACTGAGTGCAGGTTCAGTTGTGATTGTAATACCTTTTTTAAAACTAAGAGTGCAGGCTTCATACAGTACCTTTAATGCAGTTTTTACTCTCGACAGGGATCTTGAAGAACCGCCTGGGCTGCCCTCCCACTCTCCAGGGCCTGTCGTCGATGGGCCGCGTTCCGAGCGAGCTGAACTGGTACCGCACCTCCACTCTGGGCCACCGTGGCGTCCCGGCAGCTTCCTACGGCCGCATGTACTCTGCTACGGCTAATGCCGCTAATTCCGCTAACACCGGCTCTCTCTCCCAACCGGCCTCTCGCTACTCTTCCAGGGAGCACTTGGACTCCCTGGCTCGGAGACAGCTATCCCGGGACCCTTTGGGACGTCAGACTGTGGGCGGATCCCGGGACAGGCTGGACTCCCGTGGATCCAGGGACAATTTGGATCTGCTACCCCGAAGACGTGACCTCAACTTGGGCCACAACACTTTGGGAAGTCTAGGGTTGGAACGATCCTCCAGGGAGAATTTGTCAGCATCCCGTGAGAGATTGGACAACCACCACGCCTCCAGAGAGGACTTAGGGGTGGATGGATACCTGGGCGGGTTGAGTAGGAGACACGCGGCGTCCCGGGAGCATCTAGCGGGGACTGTGACGAGCAGTAGGTCCAGGGAAGGTCTGGACCAGAGCAGGGAGTGGCTGAGAACGCTCCCCCCGAGACAGACGTCCCACCCCGAGCCACCGCTCTCCGCGTCACCACCTCCTCCCATCACGGAGGAGCAGGACCAGCCTCCACCGCCATGTGAGTACAGGGGACATAGCAAACAAATGTTTTAGGATTAAAGGCTAGTGTTGTCACGATATTAAGATTTCGAACGCAATTTTGATACTAAGGAATAGACACGGCTTTTTAATTAGATGCAGACAGAACACAGTGGTCTTATTTTTACATTAAGACCTGCTTAAACAATATATTTGTACTAGGGCAATACACATTTTGCTCAAAAACATGGAAAAAATCTGGTACAGACTCTTTAATTTAAATATTCCTTAAAGGTGCTCTATGTGACTTTGTTGGTGGAGGGTTTGCCACCTGCTTGTCTCCATGGAGATGTTATTGCTTTGCTTGAAATGTTCCACAGAACGGCATTAAACTTATCTAGCTTCATGGAGACAAGCGGCTCACTTATTGAATAAAGCAAAAGCAGCTCCATAGATAGTTGACAGTCGGCAAGACCTACTACCAGAAAAGTTACACAGTGCACCTTTAAATAATAAAGCAATGTTCGGACTGTATCCCCGAACCAAAAATAAGATTAACTTCATAAAAGGGAAAAACGGTAAAAAACTTAGTGTTGCTTTTAAATTTATATACAAACACTAACAATTTTCTCTTTTTTTCAAACATGATAAAAATTATAAATGATAAAAAATATGCAAATTTGTCATATCATTATTCCTTGCTTTTCTGTTTAATGCAGCTGTAAAGCACGCACACTTTCCCCCCCACCCTTTCCCCCTATTGCTCAGACTGTTACAAGTGAGAGTGACAGGGTTATTCAACCAATCACAGTGAAGTGTGAACTCCCAGAAGAAGCAGATAAACTTTATTTCTTCTTCTAAACAAAATAAAGATGCTAAGTATACATGAATAGATTTTTTTTTTTTTTCGCATATCTTAGCTTAAAGGACCTATATTACCCTATTTTCTGATGTTATAATGTTGTTTCCTCATCAAAAACATACCCGGAGTTGTATTTTGTTTCATTCACACACGTTTAACACAGAAATCTTCTCTCCAACAGAAAAAACTCTGTTCCACCTTGTGGTGTCATGTGGTAATACAGGAAATGCCCCAATGTGTTTTTAAACTCCATACCCCTTCTCTAGAATCATTTGGATATTTTCAGCCCTGGAATTGCCTACATCTACTGAACTAAAGGTAAAAGGTTAGCTGTTAACTTGAAAGCTACTATTACATGACATCACAAGGTGGAACAGAGCATTTTGAACTTTGGTGATGTAGACCGACTAATATAAAAGGGTTGCTGAAACATGTGTGAATGACGCAACTCCGGTATGTTTTTTTACAAGGTAACAACATTCTGACATGGCTACTCACAAGAGTCAATTTTGCATAATATAGGGCCTTTAAGTACATACAAAAATAATTATTTTGCAATTTACCCAGACTAATCCTTTAATATTTTTATTTGCATTGTTTATGGTTTGCTCCCTTCACATACACCCCTTTCAGATACTAGTAGAAAGTCCTTGCCATGTAACCCATAAACCCCCTTGTTACCTCCCAGGCCCCCCTCTGGATATCCTCTCCTCCATCTTGGCCTCATTTGGCTCCAATGTCCTCCCTGAGACCAACAGTATCTCTGAGCTCTGTCCCCACTCGGAGTAAGTCCAGTGTCCCCAGCACTAAACCGCTCCTGTCCCTCTTGTCCTGTCCTGTAGTCCTTTTCTAGACACTGCTTTCTTTCTTTTTCTGCTTATCTCTTTTCAGTGCTATGCTAGCTAGTTTCCTAAATAGCAGTAGTTTATAGTTACTTCTCCAGTCTTGCATGCCTTATCCTTGGAATTCATTATTTTCTATAAAAATGTAAAACTGTGTATTTTAAATTGTCTTGTAAGGTATGGTTTTAACTTTCTATTTCCATGGAGTCATGCAGGTGAGGTGCTGCCTTCAGAAACATACTGTACCTTTTAAAGGGCCTATATTAAGCTATTTTCTAATGTTCCATGTTATAATGTTGTTTCCTCATCAAAAACATACAAGTTTTGTTTCATTCCCACATGTTTAACACACAAATCCTGCATACCGAGGCTGAGTTCTTCCACCTTGTGATGTCATGTGGTAATACAGGAAGTGCTCCACTGTGTTTTTAAACTCCATACACCATTTGGATGATTTCAGCCCTGGAATTGTCAATCTCTGTTCAATGAAAAGTAAAGTGTAGCTGTTGATGTGAGTACTACTGCATGACATCACAAGATGGAACAGAGAATTTTGAGCTTTGGAGATGTAGACAGACTAATAATGCAGGATTACTTAAACATGTGAGAATGAAACAAAACACAACTCCAGGTATGTTTCTGAGGAGGTAACAACATTCTAACATGACTTAACGCTCACAAGAGTCAATTTTCTGTAATGCAAGTTAGGCTTTTACAGTAGTTTTCTTTCATCAGTTAATACTTTTCTACAGTTTTGCTTAAAGTTTCAGCGCACAATTCTACAGTTGGTAAAAATCAAGTTGATTATAACATAGCCTAATGAGTCTTGATTACTGTGTGCATTTTATCCTCCAATTTGTGCTTGATTTCAAATTTCCATTATCACCACTAGATGTCACCAAAACACACACTGTACCTTAAATGTGCATTGTGAATTTTATTTGTTACTTCTGAAGTAGTATATCCTATTTTCCAGTATTTTGTACTTTCCAGGTAACAACCAAATATGTTATAATTTACTTTTTTCTCTTTCAGAGCTCACAGAAGTGATGGACAGTCCTAATTTCTTGCCTTTTCCCTGTACCTTTTGGAACAAAAATGGATTGGACTTTAGAGGAAGGTCACGTGACTATCCTGAAGCACTTGTGCATTCTGGGAAACGGAATCCTTAACCAGACTACAAACAATAACTTTATGGGACAAACCAACCTGTTACTACCTACAAACTTGATCAGACCCAGATTACAACAATGTTGTAAATAACATTTTTATACGTTTTTTAACTTTTTCATTGGAGATTTGGGTTAAAAATCTCCTGTGATTTATTTTTCATTTGAGACATTTTGGTGGCAGCGAGTGAAGTGTTAGTCAATTTCAGGAGAGACCATTTTGTCTCTCTTTTAAATAAAGAAAAAAAAAAAGAAAACTCAAAATGATGATTGAAAATGTCCTCTGCCCTTTAAAAAATCTGTTGCAGCGCAAGGGAACAGCCAACGGTGATGTAGAATGGAAACATCAACGACGTGATTGTAAATACAGGAGCCAACTTCACTAGTCAGTAATTATCAACTTGAATGTGCAAAGACAGATTTTGGATTTACAAAGTTTTCTTGCTTTGCGTTTTACATATTTTAATTTTATCTCATCCAAATGTCAAAAAACATATAGAATTTCTTTTTTCCAGAATTGTTACTAGAAAATTATTCAAATGAATTTACCCCAAAATGTCACTTAATTTAATCCAACCGACCATCCCACATTTATGGCCTTTATGAACAATGCACCTCATACTAATAAGTGTTAAAATTCTTCAGAAGTTGGTAGAATAAGATACACTTACATAATGTCATTAAAAATATACTCTAAAAAGTTCTTAAAAAGGTTCTGATCCAGTGTTATACTTTTCACTTTCGTAAATGGACACTTATTTGACTTACTTATTTTACTTTTCATATTCCTATTATGTACAGAATAAAGATTATTTAGATTGTTATTTATTTATTGCCTATTTGTAGAAGATTTTTTTTCTACTTGTTATGGTACTTTGACTTTATTTGAACAAACTTTGGTTTGGGAGAAATGATTATGGGATGGTGCTGTTCCCTGATGCCTCAAAAACAGAGATTAAAATGTTCCCACAGAATCCTGTGTTGTTGTGTCACGAAAATTATTATTGCATTGCACTTCATGTACATTGTAAATTTCTTTTCCCATTGACACGGAATAGAAATGAGCGAATGAGTTCTGTGAAAACCTGTTGATGATGGCCCAGAGCTTGCGGCCATCGTCTCTGTAGTAGAAATTTGGCAGAGTCCAGTCCTCGAGAACTAATGTTCAATGAAACCAATGAAATGTTTGAAACATGAATCTCTCCTCTTCTCACCACATTCACCTCCAGACATAATACGGATCTGTGTGAATGCGCGCACCAGCCGTGTTCTGTACGGACGTTTAGCCGCGGTGTGCACCAGGTGCACTTATCCGCTCAGTGCGAGTGTAAACGCAAGTGTCGCATGTGTCAATATATGAAGAGACAAAGGCAACCAAGATGGCTCTGGACCAAAGTGGACAAATCACGACACTGGAGCTGATGATGCGCCTGATCCTGAAATCCATCGTGTAGTGTGTTATGCTGTGAACAATGACCAGGCATTTGAGAGAATGCGTGATTCACGTATTTAGCGAATAGCGAATTGGCGAATGGCGCATCAAAAGCCTTAGCTAAATAACGGCCTCATCCATCCTGTACCTGTACCCATCTTGTGTCTGTAGGAGCCGCTGTTGTAGCGCAGAGCGTCTTTGCCTCCGCCCCACCCGGCTCATTTCTCCAGGTGTGTGAATCAGTATGCGCCCAGCAGCCTGTTATGACGGCCTGTGTGGATGAAATTGCCAGGTCATGGCTCTGCTAGGATTCTCCGCGCCTTGTCTGGTGGCGGTGTGTGAAAACAACTTTAATCAGTGTGCTGCTCCTGGATATTCGGACATGACAGATATTTGAATCTGGGCAAAGTCTCACAATGGCAGAACAAGACGAGAAATACAGCTTTGGTTAGATCCAGGAAAGTACAGACATCTTTCCCACCCACAAATACACAAAGTGCCTCGCTCTGTACATTTTTCAAAAGTAAAATAGTGCGTATTTCTGTTAAATAGGCCAAAGTATGTCCATTGTATGTTGTTCGTCCAGGCTTCATTGGGCGCTTCTCCTTTGGCTTCCGCCCAAAACACAATACAGCCCTGCCAACCTCCGAACCACTGGTTCTCAATCATAACAGTGGGAGCCTGACAAGATTTGTGTGAGCTTGTGAACAAATACCTGTGATGTGCTGATCATATCCAAGCAAGTTGTCCACTGTTACTCCAAGATATGTAAACTCTGTTTTCAGGTGCAGCCTCATAGGTGAATTGGAGTGGATCTAGTTGAGGGTTGATGACCAGCAGGATGATGTTCAGTAGTGATGGGCAAAGTGAGGCTCCATGAAACAGCAAAGCATTTGAAACAGGCTTTGAAGCACAGTTCGAAACACTTCTCCACACTGACATCTAGTCCCGTGACTATTGCATTGCTAAATGTGGATACTAGCAATGCCCTTTACTTTTAAACTTGTATCTCGATTTACTGATGCTACGGTTAATAACTGGTGAATACTAGTAAGTTGCACACACATAGAATACAATAAAATACATTGTTGCTCGAGTCAAGGACAGGTATTTAGTTTGTTTGAAAATCTTAAAACTATCAATTTGGTAATTGGACATAAACCACCCAATATAATCAGGGGTTAAAACAAAACAGGATAACATAAAAGGTGCACACAAAAAAATCTAGACAAAGACAAAATCTAGAGAACTGAACCAATTTGTGCTTGCAAAACTAAAACAAAGCGATGATTTGTTTGTGTTATAGATATATTATTCTATCAGATGTCAGATAATGAGGGATAAAACAGAAATGCTTGTAATAACATGTATAAATGGTTTGAATAATATACTCCAAATACAGTACAAGGAAAATGCCAAAGTTTTGAGACGTGACCTGTTTCCTTTCAGTTCAGTCTGCTGAAAGAAGATTCCTTTCAAGAAAAGCCCTAAAGTTAAGGCTGCTTGCATCTTTTTTGGGACAGGTTGTAAAGTACATTGATATTATTATTATTATTATTATTATTATTTAAAAAAACATGTTTTTTGTCTCTTTACTGTTTTAATTGAATTGATTGATTTGCCAAACAAAAGGTTTGTTGAAACAAAAACATAACAGAGAGAAATGTTGGAGGAGACAATAGCTCAACATCAGTTCTAGTAAAAATATAATACATAAGAAAAAGATAAGATAAAGCAAGAAATAAAATACATTGGTCACACAGAGGCACCAAACCTTTTGTTTATTTTAATCATAAATAGTTGACAGCACTAGATTGCGATACTGTTCTCAACAGTGGAGGGGACAAGGTAGGTGTAGGGCACTGGGATCCCTTTGTTCCTCTCTGTGATGACTTCCTCCAGAGAAGACAGTTCAGCCTGAAACTCCTTTATTATGTGCATCATTGCTGGCTCGCCGAAGTACTGGTCATGGTAAGAGCCCAAAGGAGTCTGCAGAGTTCAACAACAAACTCAGAAATAGGGTCATGGTAACACAATACATATACAACTGAAACTACAGAGAAGATCCTAGAATTAAAGGTATGTATGAACAAGGAAGAGCATAAACTGGATTCTATGGGTATAAAACGAATGAGCATAAATCTGAGGCAATTCCGCTATCCTAAGCATGCAACTCACATCTGTTATCAGGTTTCAACTTTAGGTGGTGGGCTGAGAAGGACAGCTGCCAAAAGTATCTCAGATCACTTCAGTGCCCTGTTTGAATTCACTGCTCCTTGTCCCACAGCCAAATCCTCTATTCCAGCCTGTGCACGCTGGACCATCACCTCACCATCATCTGCATTCCACAGACATCCTGGGCTCTTTACCGTCCGCAGAGGACTTTATCATCTCATTTAACTCCACATGCTGGGGGATTTTGGACACTATTGCACCATTTAAGTGCAAATCCAAGTCCAAACCGGACCCCTGGTTAAACGGCACCACGTGTGTATTTCATTTCATGGTATGCTTTGTTTTTATTTTTTGTTTTTTTAAATTTTAATAGTCAATACAAATTTAAATAGATGAACAATTGCTACAGTAAATATTTTGACAGGCTTACTCAAAATTTCACTACAACTGAGTCCATGCATGAGTTGAGAGTTTGTGTGCAAAATACTAACCAGATCAGAATATTTATCGGACAAGACCCACACTATTGAAACAAACTTGACTGTATCTCCAGTGGTGGGAAGCGCATCCAGGACAGACTGCATGGTGGACTGGCCCTTGGTGGAGGGATGAGAGCCGACCAGGAGCATACTGGCATTGAGAATCCAGGACTGATAGTCGAACTGCAAAAGATTATGATTATATTATTGTTTAGAATGATTCCTTCAGTGGTGTTGCTACAGCTTATGTCAAGAAACTATGGGCCTATTGCACTGTACTATATATAAACTAAAGGAAGAATTGAACATTAGAAGAACAGCTTAAAGAAAATTGAAGTATTAAATATGGACAAAGCAGGGATCACCAAAGGAAAAGCTTGTATGTCTAACACTGCAGTAAGTACGTATGTATTGCAGGCTGCGGTTTCAGTTGAGTGAAATTCACTAAAAACATACGTGCTCTACTGGACCAGGATGGGGTGGTGGGTGCTGTATATTTCAGATTTTAAAAAAGGCTTTTGATATTTTCAATTTCAATTATGTACAATTAATTTCTCACCAGTTGCACTGAAATGGATTGAATCCTATTAGGCCAACCTCTCTCAACATGTCCGTATCTATCCCATCAATCTGCAGCTCTGGACCGGTCTTCCCAAGGACCCGAAGATTATTAGTACTTTACATAAAATTATGCAAAATACATTTTTTTGAGCTTTCTACCATGTTACAATGTCATTCCCTCATCAAAAATATGCCAGAAGAGGTTTAGATGTCATCCATGCATGTTTGAGTATTTTGGAAATCTCTCCTGGGCCCTAATCGAACTCACCTTAAGGTTAACTCTAAGTCATCCATGCTCCCACAAGACAATTCTCCATTAAAATTTTAAACACAGTGGCCCTCTTTGCTGTGAAAAAGGTGTATATTTGGGTGTATATTTTTACATACGGCAGAGGGCGCGTGGTATTTATGAACCGTACGCACGAGCAGCTGGTGGTAAATGTGGTGGATGAAAACTAACGTCATTTGAATGAAACAACCCAAAATATTTATTTTTCAAGTGGCCTCAGCTCCAAAATTTACGGCATGAGGACACAGACTATGGCAAAATGCTGCATTTATCTGAAGAAGAAATCATAAAAAATTACATAAAAAGATGAAATATGTTGTTTTGGTTCATTGTAAAATATACAACATTTGGTAATATACAATTTATAAACATTTTATTTAATATAAATGAGCTTGACCTGCATGAGATACATGTAAGAAATGTGTTACAGTTGGACTAGATCCAAACCCAGATGCCTGAACCAGCGGAGAGCAGCTGGTTCAGGCCGAGCTCAGATGAGTTGGAGTGGGGAGTGACGTTATAGATGCCTCGGCCTCGGTACCACTCACTACAAGATCTGACTTCTCAGATTGGGTCCATGGTACGACCTCAGAGCCAGGCGCACGTGAGAGCGGGACAGAACCACTCGCACCTGGTTTACTGAGCACTGGTCTTGCTTCCCCCACCTGGAACCAGAGCACCGAGGACGGTGCTGCCTATCTGTTGAACCCATCCAGACTGGAGTCTGCTGTGGTACAGCCTCACTTTGCCCAGAACCCGTGCACAGGGATGGTGCCACAGGAGTCCCGGGCAACCAAACCCCATTTTAATCCATTTTAATGTTTTCTAGTTGGCAAAAGTGGGCTTACATTTATCAGTTCTTTATGTTACAAAATGCTGAATAGGACTGAGTAGCCAAAAGAACGCTCCTGGCACTGTGGACCTCTACCTCTCAGGCGTAACCACCGTCAACACCTCCAGAGCTGGTGGTATCCATGCTCTCCTCTGCGCCCATCTCCTACTAATTCACCTGGCAACCATAGCACCCAACGCGCCCTTTCAGGTTCATGAGATATCAAAGATAGGACCGCAGCAACACCCACTATCGCCGGTTTGTCAACAACTGTTTGGGTTAAGAAAATAACCCCGGTTCTCTGAAACATGATGAGTGAGCTTCCGCACTTCCCAGTCTCATGGCTCCCCCTGACGGGCCAGGTCATATCACCCCCTCTGGCTGTGAAAAATCAATCTTCTCTCTGCGGCGCAGACTGCACTGAATCCCCTTGCACATGCATCCCTTCATCCCTTCATCCCTTCATCCCTTCTCCTCCTTCTCTTGCTTCTGCCATCACTAGCCAGATGGTTTCTAGTGCTCTGCCTGCCACCACTGCTGCTGCTTTAATTATGGATACAACGTCTCAGGCTTCCCAAGCTGCAGTCCACTTCCATTCTGTACACTAAAGAGAATCCTTTGATTAGCCAGTCTTTCTTCCATCCACATTTCACATCTGAGCTGCCACATTCTGGCCTGGACAGCCATTCCAGATCAACTCGCATCCATCTTTCCAATGTTTGTCATTCCCTCAACCAACTACAATCTAGCTCATTCCGTATTTTACTCATCTTAATTCATCTTTTGGGAGTCCTTAACCAACTGGGCTAACCACCTGAGACAAAGCCCGATCCTGATTCTCACACAGTGAGATCGTCATCATGTACGGGTCATTATCACCAAGGCTGATCTGAATACTAACTACTTAAACTCCTGCTAACACCTGCAGTCATCGTTCATTAATAAACTCAGCGAGTGAATTCTGGAGGTTCTGAACTTTGACATGAGGAATAGCCTGTCCATACACTGAGAATAAGAAAAACGTATGTGTCCTCTGTCTGCAGGTTAAGGCCCTGGCAACCCAGGTTCAGCTGTGATTTTACATACTGTACCTTACCGTACCTTCTGTGCCTAAGTGGCACATCGTTCCTAAGTGGCACAGAAACAGCATAGAACTTATAGAAGAATCAGCCCTACATTGCCCCCTGGGGGAAAGGTGTGAGTGTTACAGTAAAATATTGTTGCAGGTTTGAAAGTTATAGAAACTGCAAAAGATACTGGAGCTTATGTGAGATCTCAGGTTTTTCCATGTGCCCTACCACAGACTGGGACTTACCTGACCATCGTTGACTGCACCGTGTTGAGCCGAGGCGGTGAAGATCACCATGGTGATGAACTTGACCAGATCCTGCACAGAGCTGAAGCTCTGAGGGAAACCTGTGGATGAAATCTTCATTGTCAGATTGTGGTTCATTTGAAAGAATAGTACCTTCTGTATAGAACAAAACCCACCTGATGCCTTGTTTCCCAGAAAGCCATGGGTGAAAATCTCACTGATCCAGTCCTGCAACTCTGAGTCTCTCTGCACATCTGTGTTTGAGGGGTAGTAGTGCTCCACCACAGCCTTCACAAATCTGGAGACAAGAGGGGATTTATTGAGGCCCCAGACATTATACAGCTTTAGTCAAAACTTAGATTGTTTTCTTAGATAGTTTTCACACAGTCACTAGTTGTTCGATGTAAGATAGTTTTCACACAGTCACTAGTTAGTTCGATGTAAAAGAGCATGTGCTCCAAAAGTGGTGCGCTTGGGCTGGTGTGAACCCAACAGTCACATTCTGATTTGCATTAAATGTGTGTATGTAGCCACAGGTGAAAGAAAAGACCATGCATGTAGCACCGTGGATTTGAGTGTGTGCATATTCACTGGGCTCTGTTCACTTGAAGCTGATACCTGTGCATAACATTCTGTTACACTGAGTGATTCAATAATGCATCTAACAGTGTCAGATCCAATATATAAAGCATTTTTTCTAGACTTTTTTTTACTAGTACCAAGTAAACCATGCATCTCCTACCTTTGTTAACAACTACCTGTCCGTGGCATCCACCCGCAGTTCCCAGTCCACTGTCAGTATTTATTGATTTTAGCAAAACCTCATAGAGATTACATTAGAGCAGAAAAGGTCACACAGAATGTCCCTCTGATTGGAATAACCAGGTGCCCTTGTCCACAGAGCCAATTAAGTAAAAAACTGAGAATCATTTAAATCTGTCATATGCTCTTTAAGTCATGAGTCAAGGCTAAGTAAGCCAAAGAAGTGGCCTATGCTTCTGTTAAATAAAAGAATATTGTCACATTTAAGCTATATCAAATGTTTAAATTTTTTATGTGGTGATTAACCTCAGATCCACTTTTGTGGTGATTCGCATTGTTGTAATACATGAAGGAGGGACTGGTGCATTTCACAAAATAGATGGCATCATGAGAAAAGAACATTATGCGGAAATACTGAAGCAACACCTCAAGACATCAGCCAGGAAGTTAAAGCTGTGACCTGAAGCATACTGGCAAACTGGTTACAAAGTGGCTTAAGAATAACAAAGTCAGTGTTTTGGAGTGGCCATCACAAAGCCCTGATCTCAATTGTATTGAAAATGTATAGGCAAACATGAAAAGGAAAGCGCAAGCAAGGCGGCCTACAACTTAGTTCAGTTACACTAGTTCTGTCAGGACGAATGGGCAAAAATTCCTGCCTATTGTGAGAAGGTTGTGGAAGGATATCCAAAACGTTTGACTTAAATCATATCATTTTAAGGCAATGGTACCAAATACTAATGAAATGTATGTAAACTTCTGATTCTGAAGTAATGAAAAATTGTCTAAAAAATCCTTTTCTCATTATTCTGGCTTTTAGTGAATACAAATAATTGTGGTAATCCTAATTGACCTAAAACAGGAAAAGTTTAGTCTGATTTCATGTCAGACAGTGAGGGAAAAAAAAAAAAGTGCATACGTCTTTTTATATAGTGTATGTAAACTTCTGGTTTCCACTGTACATGTCATATGTCTAAGGGGAAAGGACTTTAGGCTATAGGTTTTAATGCATTTTATGTGTGCTGTTTTCACAGTTTTTTGTTTTTTTTATTATTGCATGTAGCCTATAACCTTTTAGTCCAACCTCCCAGTGTTGCCTTTACAACAGTTGAGTTATTCTTCTGGTCCAACCCCTGGTGGAGAGCTAGACTGGGATTTGGACAAGGGGTAGCCCAGAAGAGAAGGAGCCACTGGTGCATAAAGGGAGAGGGGCGGCAGTGTGTCTGAGTGCAGCAACGCTAGGATAAGGGGGGACGGGCGTAACAGAATGGAGCAGTTATTATTTATTATTTTTATTGGTTACACATTTTTTTAAACAAGGTCTCACTCAAACCTTGAGTGAACTCAAACCTTGTGTGAGCCGTAACTTTCTGTCACCAGGCCTATTTGTATGTCATGTATGTTGACAAAGAATAGAATTAAGAAAAAGTTTTGTGAAAACCTGTTTATGATGATCCAGTGCTTGAGGCCATCGTCTCTGTAATAGAAGTTTGGCACAGAGTCCAGCCCTCGAGAGGTAATGTCCTCGGGCAGACAGAGGGCGCTGTAAGTCAACTCTGACAGGCTCCTCTTCATCAGCTCTGTAACTCCTACGCCCCCTATATTGCTCTACATAATAAACATTACCTTCAGTAGTATCCAAAAAACAAGTTTAAATACAAATATTTGACTGATTCAATTCTTACCTTATTAAAGTAGTCAAACAACAGCTTGCGCGCGGTCATGTTCAACGGGAGGGTGTCGTAAAAGTGTGGCATAAGGAACTGTAGATTCAGAGACAAAAATTTCAATATTTTCTGGATTATCCCAGTGATACTGTTCTGACGGTATAATGGCAATGCATGAAATGTCTACTACTTGCCATGTCTTGCGGAAAAAGTGGACAGTAAAAAAAAAAGTGAAAGATTGGAAATAAGTTTATAGCTTTAGTTTGAAAGATTATTTCCAAATTTGTTTGAAAGATTGCACTGAACATATTATTATCAGCTCTTTTTGGCTGCTACAAATAGATTATAGACAAATTATTATAGACAACATACAAATGTTCTAATTTAATAATAAACAATGTTCCAATGTTAAGCCTATGAAAATTACATCCACTTTTCTCCATGTTCTATAGCAAAGAATCATATCAATGACTGTTTGACACCCTCTGTAGGAAGCAGTGAGAGATGTGGAAGAAATTACTCCCGTAAGATTTCGGGCTGTGATGTTACTTCCTGGTGAGTGTATTCTGTTTGCGAGTTGTGTTGCTAGCTGTCTGTTCTGTTATTGTTAATCCACGAATTAATCAAATACTTTTCTAACTCCTTTACACACAATTGGCACCTGATTACTTACTTAAACCCCCGGAGCCCTATCCTACTCCCAGTCGCCTAGTATTTCATGGATTAAAGCCCTTCTCACTAGCTTCAGCCTGAGCTAGTCTAGCCAACTAGCATCATGGCTGGACCTTCAACCACTTCGTTTGCTCTATCCTGCTTAGTTTGTCATATGTGGAGTCAGAACCCTGGCTCCTTTACTGACGGCAGGGATAGTTGTGTGACGTGTAGTATAGTGGTGGTTTTGGAGGCCAGGGTTACAGAGTTAGAAACGCAGATCCGCTCATTGGAGGCCCTAAAGCCTAGCTATAGCCAGGTAGTAGCAGGGACTGCGGAACACGTCAGTGCTAGGACTGCTAGTGAGAATAGCCCCCCAGCGTGTTCCATGCAGCCGGGACCACACCAGGATCGATTTGTGAGAGTTCGGAAGAAGCAAGGCGCTAAGCACAGAAACTGGCACCATGAGGTCCTCAAGAGGTGCTCAAATTGCAAGTATGAACTGTGTGTGACTTGGTGATGTCAGACACCTTAGTATTTTCTGGTCCCAGTGCTGGAGACCCTTCATTGGCTTCCTGTCGAGTTTAGAATTAAATTCAAAGCTCTCCTCCTGACATATAAAGCCATAAAGGGCATGGCCCCATCGTATCTGCAAGATGCTATAGTACCATATCATCCAAACAGAGCACTCCGCTCTCAAAATACTGAACTACTCGTGGTTTGTTTGTTTTCTATTGATTAATTTGCTTGGCTGTTATTGACCAATGTCTGTTTCGTTGTTGATTTTCTAACTCTGTTGGTTAAATCAATGATCCTGTTCAGCCCTAAGAGGAAACTACTGTTGTGATTTTAGGCTTTACAAAAATACATTGAATTGATGTACCTTGTAGATGGGGTGCACTCCTGGGAGGTTGCGCAGCATGGCTACTTCAAAGACTTCCTCCAGCAGGTGTGTGTTCATCAGGTGATGGACAATTTGGTGGTCTATTATAACTGTGTTATTTATGAACATCTTGGCCAGCAGCCAGTCAGACTCCGAATCACTGGGCAGGAAGACTGGGTTGTCCTCCGCAGGCTTTTGATGCAGCTGCAATCACCAAAAATGAAGACATAAGGTTGTTCAATAGTCATAATAAAAATATGCATTATAATGCTTTACATGTAGACTGTTATCTACAAAGCACAGCACCACAAAGAGTTGGGCCTATTCACCTTCCACAAGGGGAACTCTGTACTCTCTACTGTAAGGGGAACTGTGTTCCCTCCACACAGTAAGAGAACTGTATATAATAGCTTCCACATGGCAAGGGGAAGTGTGTACCTGGATTGCGATGGGCTTGAGCTGCTTCTCTGAGTTCAGATAGAACAGACAGAAGCCAGAAGTCACAGGCAGATCTCTCCCATTGTAGGTATTTGGGGGGATTCCCTCAAACTTCTTTGCATTAAATAGGAAGATGTTTCCTGCCTATGGATCACAATAACAGCACAGAGTGGTCAGTTAGGAGAGACAAAACAAACATAGAGGACCTCATTCACAAAACTTCTGTACGGCAAAATCGCTGTGTATATTTGGTGTATGAAAACAGAAAGGATTTATCAAAATTGACATGAGCACACAAATCGTACGGCAGGTCTGGCAGATCATTTAAAAAAACTGTAAGATGCACAGGAAAACAACTTTTAACTGCATGAAACATATTGCCCCGTAATGTTTGTTTTTTAGAATCAGTTGTGGCAAAAATGCTGTTTGGTTTTTGAAGTTTGGCAAAGTGTGTTGGCTAGTTAACTATTATTGAGGCTACACTTTTAAAACTTTGAAACACATCCCAAGTTGTCTCCATGAGCTCATTGCTTTAAATATAAAACAGAAGCATGCCAAACGTTGCACACAATACGCTGCACTTCAGCCCGGAGCAGAAGCACTAAGTTCAGGTAACAGTGGCAGATGCTATGAGTGAGTGGGTTCTGGCGAAAGCGAGGCTCCAGCGTAGCGCACTCCAGTCTGGATGTGTTCGTCAGGTGCCTCTGTCCTCCGTGCGGTGGTTCCAGATGGGGAGAGCACTAGTTTAAGCACAGGCCCAACCCACAACCTGACACAGAGGCCTTTCTTAATTAAACAGTTGACGTGAAACTAGGGGGGACGCACATAAATGGACCAAAGCAGAAGACTACAAGAGAGCGGTGGCACAGGCTGAGACGAGGGCATGAGAGCAGTGGCACGGGTGCAACGAGGGAGACAGCGACACACGGGCAGATAGAGGCTGCAGTGAGACTAACTATTCAGAGGAACGACAGGAGCGAGAGGAGGAGCATTCCCCACTCTACTGGCGTGTATTACTCGAACCGGCTCTCAACAGACAACGTGAGTGAAGCGCTTATATTGACTGACACCTAAACAACCAATGAAAATGGAGCTCCAGAGGCCGCCTGCAGGATATACAGCCACATCCATGCACTTGGTTCTTCCCTGGCGAAGTGCTGCTCAGGCCGGGGCACCAAACACCACTTCCTCCACAAACTCATTTGAGCCCACCTGAACCAGAACTGCTCTCCGCTGGTTCAGGCAAGGCTATTACAGTCATTTCGAAGTTGAATTAATAAATAGCTAAATTTCTATAGCTAATTTTCCACATTTTACAATGAGCTAAAACAACATATTTCTTCTTTTTTATGTTAGTCTTTATGATTTCCTCTTCAGATAAACGCAGCATTTAGCCATATTCCGTGAGCCCATGCACTAAACCCTGAGGGTGAGGCCACTTGAGACATGAATATTTGCAGCTGCTTGTACGTACGACAGGATCAGAGCTCTGTGCTCAAGTTCATAAATACTACGCGGCCTCTGGCGTGTGCAAACATACACACCATTTTAACTGCAAAATGAGGGTCAGTGTGTTGTTGAATAGATGAACTTAAATGAACTCAGATACTGGCTCCATAATAGCAACTGCAGTGGTCTCGATGAATGCCTAAAATAGTAAATTGTGTGTTTTATCAACACCTTTAGTGCGGTCTTCAGGGAGTGGCCTCCATCCAGAAAGGGCTGCACCATCTCATTGGTAACAGGAAAGTTCTGTGGAAGCTGTTGGCAGCACTGGATCACCCTCGGGTTGAAGCCATTCAAAAACTGTGAGCCGAAGAAGTCATCTTCTTTCCAGTGGTCAGCCACGTATTCTGCAGAAGGACAGTTGAACGAGTGTGTTTACAGTGTGACACAGAGACAGCAGAGACAAGAGCACAGTGTACCTGATATGGCTGTCTTCTTTTGCCAGAAGATGTTCCTGATGTCCTCCTCCTTCTCCCATCGCTCTTGTGATCCCAGCATCCCTTTGAGCTTCAGTTCAATTCCCCTGTCAGAGACAGAATCAGTCCTTAGAATTGTCAGAGTGTCCTGCAGTGTGCTTTAAGTTATAGGCATAAAAACATCAAGTGATTATAATATGATTGTGAATATCTCAATCTTCTTAAGTATTTGATGCTAATGCGCTTTTTAAAGCACATGCATAGTGTTTTATGTAAGTACATGCATTTCACTCACAAGATCATTTCAGGCCTCTATGAAAACAAAATGTCATTTTATAACAGTTATGCTGTTAAATGTATCTAATTTCATTCCATTTTCCTTGTGAATATGCCCAGAGACTCACAGCATGATTTTGTTATGTATAGACTCAGACAACCGGACTGCTGATCTATGCAGTTCCAATGGGAGTTCTTTGTCCGTCTCAAAGTTAACACAGTGGGGCAGTCCCTCCGCAAACACCCTAAACCTGCAAAAACACAAAAGCATGTCAGTCAGTGGCGGCTGGTAGTTTTTATTTATTTATATTTCAAGTAATATCAAAATAAACAATAACAAACAAACAAACACATGCGCACACACAGAGAAAAACAAAACAAAGACAGATGACACAGAGCATCTATATCACATATTGCCTGGCATAACTGTCTTTCTTCTGAGAATGTAATTTTCTCTTTTTTGTAAATGTCCATCATTATTTAGGAGTTCTTGATGATTGGTTCAGTTGGTGTCATCAATTATATATATATATCTTTTGCCTCTGGAAAACAGTACATTCCAAATATACTGTTTCAGTTGTAGGTCTTTTGTGCAAAATTGTTATGTCCAGTGGGATGTTAATATGGACTTTAATTTGTTGTGCTTTATTAATCGCTGTCTAATACTTACAAACAGTTGGACAATGCCAGAAAACAGTAATTATGGGAAACCTGGAAGTCACAACCTCTGTAGCAACAAGTGTGTGAAAAGTGTGCACATTGGTAAGATGTCATGAAAATGTCGCGATACATTTTTGTCCAACAGAATTCTTTTCAAACAAGGGATTTTGAAATATGTATAAATGTATTTAAATTTTCATTGATTTTTTTTTTTCTTTTAAAATAGAATAAAACTAAAGCAACAAAAATTTAAAACAATAATATGAAATGATGAGGGGAACATTAGCACATACACTTGGACATTAGCCAATTAAAACTTTACCCGCTAAGACAATTTCTGCCAATGCCCATTTTATGGAGTCTTGATGGAATATAATGGCACCTACCTCCTAAGAATTTTTTTTTTTTTTTGTATTAAATACATTTACACCAGGCTTTAGTGATATATATCCTGTTATTTGGAAGTGGTTTGTTGAAACTGGTAACTGTCTCAGATCACTTGGCCCTGACCTATGGGGTGCACCAGGGGTCAATCCTGGGACTGTTCCTTCTGTTCAACCTCTAGGACAGTTAATACGCAGCAATAATGTGTCCTACCACAACTATGCAGATGACACTCAGATCTATGTCTCACTGGCAGCAGGTGAATATGAACCAGTGGATTCACTCTGCCACTGCATCCAACAGATCAGTGTGTGGATGCAAAACAACTTTCTCCAGCTAAACTCAGACAAGACTGAAGTCATAGTCTTTGGCCCACAGAAACATGGAGAAAGTGTCAGCAGTCACCTCCAGTTTCTCTCTCTCTAAAACCTTCAAATCAGGTTAGAAATCTATTGGTAATAATAGACTCAGATTTGCACTTTAACAGCCACATTAAATCAATAACATCTGCATTACCATCTAAAAACATTTCAAAAATCAAAGGTATACTGTTTAAACCAGGAGAGACATATCCAAACGAGTGTTAAAACAGCTGTAGTACACGAAGAAAGCTGATGCTCGGGTCCTGACTACAACCTGGAAGTACGAGCACATGCGTCCTGTGCTCAGGTCTCTGCACTGGCTCCTGTGGCTCAGAGAATAGACTTTAAAGCAGCTCTGCTTGTTACAAGTCTCTCCATGGCCCAGCACTAGGTGCTCAGAGTCAAGAATAAACATGGGGAATCAGCATTTCAGTTTTATGCAGCTAAAACCTGGAACCTGAAAGGTTTTTATTCTGAACTTCTCTTTTAATGTAAATTTTATGATGATTATTTATGTTTTGATTTGTTTGTATTGTAATTTCTGTTTAAATCCAGGCTCAAGACGGTTCTGTTTAGCTGTGCATATGACTGAAAGGTTTTTATTCAGCACTTTTCTCCTTTAATGTTAATTTTATGATGATTATTTGTGATTATGTTTTGATTTGTTGTATTTTGATTTTAATGTCTTTCTATTCTGTAAAGCACTTTGAATTACTTTGTGTACGAATTGTGTTATGGAGCAGTTCACTGTGGAGGCAGAAATCTGATCTTTTTTTTTTTTGTTAAATGGCAGAAGTATGTATGTATGTATGTTCATAAAATCAATACTAAAATCCTTTATATTTTGTTTATGACAAGGCAAAATGAAATTGAGATCAGTCAATGAGGAAAAAAGATCACTTATACTCCTCGATTCCCAGTCTGGTCTTGTCCGGTCCAGACCGTAGCTCTGGTCCTGTGACTTACCCATAGACCTCCTTCCTCTCTTTCACTTCTTGTTGGCGATGATCCTTCAGCAAAGGGTGGTTCTCCTCAAACAACTTTGTGGCTGTAAAAACAAGTTTTTATTTATAACATAATTCTAAAGGCAACAGATGATTATTTTGTAAAACAGCACATATCGCTTAAGAAAATGTAAAGCAATAGATCCTTCCATTGTTTGTAAACCAAAAGCCTGCATTCTGCATGGTAGACAGGGGCCTATGTAAATGAGATTTACTGTCTTTGAAAGAAACATCCAAAATAGAAATCCTCAAACGTTGAACCTTATCATTATTTATTATGGATTGGTCAACAAACTAGCAATATTAATCTCGTAGCTAAAGTCCTTTGAACTGACAACAATCCCCTCTATGAGGTTGAATAATGGCACCACTTTCTGAGGTTATATTGTGAATAAATTATTTCACTGATACTTTTTGCTAACTGAAGACACTGAACTTTGTACCAGTTTTTGTTTCATTTGGCTAGGTCCAGTAATTACAGAGATATTAACAAAAAACATCAACAAATCTGCTCTCTGAGCCTCCAGCTCAATTTTAAACGAAGGGCATTTTAGAATGAAGTAATGTCACGTGAACCCAACCTACAGAGGTTATGCACTGACATCATTTTTTTCAAAAAATCCTCCTCAACCTTCCGACTAAGTGGTAGAATTTTAGGCAGCATAACAGACAAAATGTGTTTCTTTGCCTTTTATTTCCTCATTTTTGTCCATCTAGCTATTGTTTTCAATAGCAATAATTATTTCCTCAACACGCAGACTCAGAAACCTCTTAGCTAAGGAGAGAAAGGTTCAGTTCAACTTTGTGTGATCCCAAAGTCCCAAAGTGAGAAATGTGTGCTTTTACAGGAGAAAATAATGACATTTTAGTAAAGTATACACTCATATACCATTGCCACTCACTACTAAAGTTTCAAAGGTTGTGATGTCATCTGCATAACCTCTACATGATTATTAAGTGTGATGTTATATCTGGGTCCAATGCTGTGTTCATGTGGGAAAATGTTTTTCCAAGTTGGAAAAAATGCACATGAATGCTCACACAAAAACCTTCTGCCCGACATCCTCACCTGACATTACCTGCTCTGTGCATATCAAAGTCAGCTGATTTGTCCATTTATGTGACAAATTTGAGCCGTTTGACTAAAAGTTATTACATTTAGGGGTTTATTATTTACTGCACAAGAAGGACCCGAGAATATAACTGTTTAATTACCGATGTAACATTAACTAGCTATATTAGGAACTTTTTTTTTCTTTCCTTTTTTTTTTAAATTTGTCTTTATTTATTCAGGGAAAGCCCTGTTAAAATACAGCACAATACAAAAAAATAAATAAATAAAATAAACAAAACAAATAACTACATAGATCCATTTAAAGAATTAAAGGTGTTATTATAAATGTTTATCACGAGATTATTACAGTGCATTAGTGGCACCAATGTCTCCAGTTTTGCATGTCCTTGCATGTCCCAGTTTTTGAAAGCAAAATAACCAAAAGCTTTTTTTCAGTTCTAGAGCAGCCAGTTTTTTAGACCTATTATAAGATCTTGTATTAAAAGTTCCAGTATCAAAGTTCAACAAACAAGATATCCAGGCGGTCTATCAAGTAGTCCCTTATAAATAAAGTGATGGCCAACCTACTTTTTCATAGTGTGTACAGTAGTGGGTTTTAAATTCATCACCTGTTATGAAGTGAATGGCTGAGTCAAAGAGTGTATCTAAAAGGTTTCAAAGTAGAGGCTGAAGTCTGCAAGTATATTATATCTCCATAATCTAGTAGAAAAATCTAATACAATTAATTTTCTGGAATTCAATGGGAAGATTTGTTTCTTCTACTACTACTATTTATATTGTCTGAAGTGTTTTAAGTTTATTGTGAGTGCAATCTTTTATTTAATATTTACCTTTACAGCACTGTGATGCTTTACCTGCTCATGTTTGATCAGTTTGGATTGAAGCACTTTCTTATTCTACCTGTTTGATGTTTAATTGTGTTTTTGGTTATGATGAGTGCATCTTGTTGCATAAAATAATAAATAGAATATGTTCTTTATGTTTATTCTTTTGTCACAGTTTTAAAAGTGGTTTGGCGCCATCTAATGTGCATTGCATTAAGTGACGATCAATTACAATCAATAGACTGATTTCATTGACAACAACACATTACTTGCTGTTAATATAAATAAATACAATATGTTATTCAACACATAGCCTAATGGTTTTTGGAAATTGTTATATAAACACAATTTAACTCAATGTTATAGCCAATATTGTATTTAATTATGTTGACTAATCTATTAACAACTGACTGACTTCAGTCACTTGCTATTGGCGTGTTTATCATATCAAATATATAAAGGAAAACGTATACTTAGTGGGCTTGTTCTTGGAAAAATATCAATATAATAAATCATTTTATTCATATTTTACAACCTGTAGGTATATTCTCACCTTAGCCAACAGGGCCACATTATGATGCACCACCTATTTGGTACCATTACTGTGTCTGACTTAAGATTCTTGACGTCTGTACAAAAGCTTGTGACCGCATCTTTCTGTAGTGTGTTATTTATACAACCTGTGATCTGTAGAGTATGTGCAGTATCAAGATGTGATCTTGGATTTGAGCCATCAATAGTTGAGCTCGGTTTTTGTTGTTTGAGGGCCATCAAAGCAATTTCTGCTTAGGGCCCACTAAAGGTTAGGGCCGGCCCTGGCCAGTACTAGTAGTAAACCAACAGTAGTCGCTGCACCAGAATTTATAAATAAAGGCACAATTACCTTACTTCCCGTTGTCCAAATTGCGGTCCATGCAAACAACTGAGTATCCCGGAACATGCATGTTTATAATGCCACATGTCAATAAAATCGTATAGTTTGAGATATAAAGTGTGGCTCAACTCCCATTTTCTCTCGCTTTACCCGGGCTGCATCTGGAGGAGTTGATGTACACGAAAGCATGCATCTTGTTATTCAAAGAGACTTAAAATGAGATAAGATAAACCTTTACTTGTCGCACAATGGGGCAATTACGGATACAATGGGGAAATTACAGACACGGAGGAATGTCAGGCCGGCACTAGGCCTATGTCATGTTTACAACATATTTGTAAGTCAAATGATAAAATATTAAATGTCTAATGACAGGCTCACCTTTGGCTTCACGAAGCACCACGCGCTCCCCTCTGGAGATCCAGCGGTGGCAGGGGAACAGCAGCGCGCCGCCCTCTGGAGTGCTCACCCGCACACTGAGGCAGTACCACAGGTTCTCAGGCAACAGCATCACAGGCTCTTTGTCCAGACGCAACAGGAGCAGAGTGCCCAGGGAGGAGGGCGTTTTCACACTGTATGTCCTGGTCTGAACACAACATGATTCGTACATTACAGAAATATATTTCACACTGACATTTCACAAGGCTATAGTTTAGTTGAGTCACATAAATAAGTAAGTAAAAAGAATCAATCATCCTTCCAGAGAATGAGCTCATATTCAGATATTATTACATATGCGGTACAATGTATGGAGAGGATACTCACCCTGCCGGGTACAAAGTCCCTGCCCCACCCGTCCAGCTCGGTCTTCTGACTCTGACCCTCAGTCCCGATCAGGGTCACGGAGATGTGGTCCCAGGTCCCAGCACCGACCATATCTCCAGTGCTCACCTCAATCTTGTACTCAGTCATGTTCTTCCACACTAGCGTGAACTTCAAATCACCTTCACAAGAATGTATAGCTTTTAGCACAATACAATAAAGGAACCATATACTCTTTTTCTTAAACTAAAACAAAAAGTTTAAACGTTAAACAAAAGTTTAACTGAAGGCAGACATAATAAATCATTTCACTTAACATATCTTTAAATAAAAAGTTACATATTTACACATGCAGCATATTCCAAATTCCAAATGTGGCTCTATCATTTGTAGAGATGTGCAAAAAAGTTTTTCTTTTACCAGGTCTTGATTTGCATATGTGGCGTGAGGGTATGATTTGGGGAAACTTAAGTTTAGAATAGGTTCACAACAAGGCCACTCGAGGAAATGGCCTCAAGACCAACCACAATTTTAGTTGTAAGGCCGCACAAGCCGTGTACATTAGGGACATGAGACGGTATTATAAATCTACACATTTATTCATTTCATTTATTTTATCACAATACTATAGCCTTATAGGAATGAGTAGAAAAAGTTAAATAGCATTAAAATCATTGGCAAGGTGCAGGACAACATAAACATTAGCTCAAAATAATGTAAAACCCAAATTAACACATAAATTATGAAGAGCACAGCAAACATTCAGGCGTAAATGCACAAATACTACAACAAATACATGCTTTCTATGTATTTTGATGGGTATGAGCGCCTATGCTACGTAGAGCACCAAAAATAGGTTGGATTCTATTTTCTCAAATCTACCTGCGCAGAACGTCACCCACCCACCTGTCACCTCTCAGGTCAGGTGCGCACTGCCATGCCACACATACGCATCTAAATTCTTGTTTATTGAATTTTACATGTAATTAAATCTCTTAAATCTGAAAAAAAAAAACCAAAACAAAAAAAACACTAAATAAATATATTTTTTCTATATGTTGGAGACAAGTACTATATATCTATAAATATTTTTTTAGTTTTACTTTACTTGGCTACTGACACAAAATTAAAAACACTCTAAACCAAAATGACTAGTTTGGAACAGAGGAAGGAGAGAGACTTACGTGTTGACTCCTGAAGATGCAGCAGATTGTCTGAGGTGTTTGTTCATGGACCTGCTACTCTTCAGTCCTCTCCCCATCCACAAAACCTGTTCGTCCACTAAAGATCATCATCATAGGGCGTCTCAATTCTTTCTTCACCTCCTCTAAAACAGCCACTTACCATTTAACAATCTTGGTTGTATTACTTACTTGATTCTTAGTAAATGGTTTATAACAACTACTTTTGAAGAATACTTTTCACTAGAGCTGCTAAATCCCACTGCACAGGCTCCATCATTCAAACTGCACTTCCAGACGTATTCCAGGAAGTGACCATAGGTGCCGTGATAGTTAATATAGATTAAAGTTAAATTAAGTTAAATAAATGGGATAACTTTTGATGACCCATTTCTCTAGATGATGTACAGTGATTTTCAGCCCTGTTAGTGAAACACCCTCAAAGGAGATGATGACTCAGCATTTCAAAATTTTCATTCCAAGATGTTCTACACAATAGGCCCTACGCCCAGTAAGGGCTCAGGTCGAAAAAACATTGAATGAGATGTTGTCTAGTGGTAGTGATAGTGTTAGTAACATTAAGTGGAAATGTGTTAGTAAGGAGGTACTTTAATAGCAATGCTGAAGTAAAGTTAAAAGCCATTGTACACTTTAAGGTTACTAAACCATTTTGGGTAAAGGTAAATCAACCATTCCAAGTAAGGTGTACATCACCTCACATTTTGTGTTCAAATGTAAAGATTACTGTTTGACAACTCTCTCAGTTCGTGTTTGTATTTACAATGCACATACAGAAAAAGACAACACCTTCAAGTGGGATGATCAATGATCTGAAAAGTTATGTGTTACAAATCAAACTATTGTCTGTGCACACTCTGGCTCCTCTCTCTTTTAGTCAGATCAGTCAAAATATGACGGATTAATGCTTTGAGCCCATTCTCACTGATGTTGCTCCATTGATCACGTCTTTCTAGAGTCACTGGGAGTGCACACAAAGTGCAGCTTAAACCTCAGGCCTGAGTTAGCACTGGTCAGACCCAGGCTTATTTTTTTCATGGAACGACTTGAGCCTTAAACTGGAGATGGAGCTAGTTTTCAGCCTAAGATTTCAAGATAAGTCTAAATATGTTAAGCGACTTTGATGGAATACCTCCACTGTCCCTTTAACATGAAGGTCACCTGTACAGCAGTCCTGTTTAGGAAATGGGCATGGTTCAGAGAGACCTTTTAAAGATCAATATTTGTGAACAGATGGATGAGGGACTTGATATTTTGGTCTGCAGATTAGAAACAAAAGGACACTGTTTGGCTTGTAGGTTTTAGAAGTGGTTCACTCCATTAACACACAAACGACCAAAACAAGAAAATGACTTGAAATGACTTGGGGTATGAAAGGGTATGAGACTTTTTTTTTAAATTTAGTTTGCAACATACAACAGGCATACAGATATTAGGACAGGACAATATAATAAATACAATACAATGCATACAACGCCACAGCAGACAAAATCTGAAGTGTGTGTGTGTGTTTTATTTATTTATTATTGAAAAACTCATGGAAGTCAGGCTTCCCACTCAAAACACAACACTCACACATCACACCCATACCAGCACATACTTATTACAAATCCAAATGTAATAATAATAATAATAATAATAATAATAATAATAATAATATTAATAATAATAATAATAAATGTAATAATAATAATAATAATAATAATAATAATAATAATATTAATAATAATAATAATAATAATAATAATTAAACTGTGGTGTTTCAGCGTTAGCAAATGCAAATGTTTTATGACTCCCATTTATTCATGCACCCAAAATGCCTTACTTGCCTACTTTTGGAAGCAAAGGATGGCAGAACTAAAGAACAGAAAAAGTAGGCTGGCCATCTCTATCTGTGACTCTTTTACTCTTTAATCTTCATGACAGTTTTTATTTTACATCGATAGAGCACATATCAGTGTTCTGTTGTTTTTAGCTCATTGAAAAAAAGACACAAATTTTCGTGTGTTTTTTTTACGTGATTTCTGCAAAGGAGCAAAAGCTGTGATCTTTAAAAGTGACATAAAACATGAAGTCCTGACAACAGTGTGTGGAGCCTGTGGAGTTTAGGGGCCACTTCAGACCACTACTGTCCACTGCTGTACTCAGACTGTGGATCTGCACAACAAATACACGCTGGGCCCTTCAGGGGGACCTGTTAAGCTTATTTAATTTATATAGTAATTGCTTTAATTTATTCCAATCATCATAATTACAATTTAATTACATGTAATTACAATTAATAACACTGGCTTATTAAAAATTGCCAAAAGCATTAAGTCAATAACAGGCCAGCAATCTGAAAATCTAAAAATCAGTTTTGGATCAAATTATACACAAATATTACATTAGTAAGATTAGCCTATAATATCAAATGACATAAATTTAAAAAATCCATATTTACTTATTTATTTATTTTTCCTTTATCGACACAATAAGGGGGCTGACCCAGACCAAAAAGTCCAGGGCCGATTTCTTCCCCAAGTCCAGCCCTGCTCTTCAGGGCTCTCCCCCCATCCTTTCTGGAGGGCCCGTAGCTACGCTGTTCACTTTTGTTTAGCTTTACCTATAAGAGACAATAATCAATAAATCCTTCTGACTTCACATTTGAGATTCATGGTCTTTGACACTTACACCAGAAACGAACATTGTTACATTTCATATCCTTACATTTGTCAAAAGCTGTTTCAGCATCTAACCAGACTATGATGGCTGAGGATTGTTGTTGGGAGGAGTAGTCTAATATATTGATGAGTCTGCAAGTGTTATTGGAGGAATGTCTGCCTTTGTGACATGAATTATGGGTGATAATTCTCTCTAGCCTGTGAACTATGGTTTTGGTGATAGTTTTTACATCTACATTAACCAAATGGTAAAGTCAGATCTTTTTTCATTTGAGAAGAAGGGTGGTTGTGGCTTGATTAATATTTGATTTCTAAAATGAGTCTATGTAAAAGTGGGCTGAGAATTGGCCAAAAGTGTTACAAAAACTCAGCAGGGAAGCCATCTGGTTCTGGAGACTCGTGGTTAGGCCGGCATTTAAAGGAGTTAGCAAGCTCCTTTTCTGTAACTGGAGCATCAAGTGTTTGGGATTGATCTTTGGTTAGCTGTGGCAGGCAGATATCCTTAAAAAATGAGTCAGTGTCTTCTTTCATGAACTGTACAATGATGAATAAAATTATTTGAAGACATTATTGATTTCTTCAGGTGACTGAGATGCCCCCCCTGCTGAGTTCTTAACTGCAGAGATGATAGATTTTGCCTTGTGTTTAAGTTGTCAAGTATCTCGGCGGCTTATTCACGAGTGAGGGAAGGATGGAGCGTGAGATTGACAGGCAGGTCGGTGCAGCGTCTGCAGTGATGCGGTTGAGGTGAAGAAGGAGCTGAGTTGCAAGGCAAAGCTCTCGATCGATCTCTGCCTCTACCTCTCCTCTACCGTGGAGCTTGAGAGTTCTGTGCAGTATCTTTGCTGTTCCTAGTACTGCACTTTTCTGGACTGAGATGTCTGATGTTTTTTCTGGGATCTGCTGTAGCCACTCCTCCAGTTTTGGGGTTACTGCCCCGAGTGCTCCGATGACCACAGGCACCACTTATGTCTTCACCTTCCAGGCCTTCTCCATTCCAATGTCTGTGCTGTAGATCCTGGTGATGTGGATCAGTCGATGTCTCGCTCACTCTTAGTGTATAGCTTTTATTTCATTTTTATTTATCTTTATTTGTACAGAGGAACCCAATCAGAGCACTTGGGCTCTCTTTTTCATGGGCACCCTGTTTAAAATACAAGCAGAAAAAAACAAACAAATCAGGAGGAGGTTCAGATCTATGCAGAACAGCAGTGGGGACAGTGCATATTCTTGGTATATGCCACATTTGATGGTCACTTGTGCAAGTGGCTCAAAGGTGGTTTTCTACAACCTCATCAAGTTTGCAATGAAGGCTCTTAGGGTCCTGTTGATGTTGTACAGCTCCAGGCATTCAGTGATCCATGTGTGTGGCATTGAGTCATAGGCTTTTTTGTAGTCAATCCAGACAGTGCACAGGTTGGTCTGACGGGTTCTGCAGTCACGAGTAACTGTTTGGTCGACCAGGGGCTGGTATCCTTGCTGATGCCTTTCTGTGCTGTGCATGTCATATAATCACCCTTAATAAACCAGATGTTGGGCTTATTTCTTAAGGCTCAATAATCATGTTCTAAATCATTTACATATTCACTAATACTTTAATGTTTAATCTTCTGGTCCACTTTCATACATTCAAACTTCATCAGAGAAGTTACACATATTTTTATTGAAGTACCACTTAAGAAATGGTAAGAGCACATTAAAAAAAAAAAACATTTCTATTATGCAAACTGAAGCATGAGTCTGGCTAGAGGCCTCCACCCAGAGGACCCTACCCCACAGACCTCTAGGATGCACCTCCACCCACATGTCCCTCACCATTTTTCTTTATTTTACCATATAAATGACTTAATTACACTTTCTAACAGTTGTTGCCTTAGTTCATTGTCTATTAAAGGTCATTAAAGGTGATAAAGCTAATTTCAAACTGTTTACAGCAAATCACTTCAAAGAGTCACCAATACATCATAGTTACAAATTAACTTAGTGTTGTCTGTGCTCTACTCTGCTTGTGTAGGTTAATTAGCAGTTAAAAATATGTTGTCACCAACAAAAAACTGTCATTAACTGTCACATAGACCTATATATACAAGAGCATAAATAGCATAGGCATAATAGATGCAGTTTGTCCGTGAATGTGTAGTTGTAGGTCTTGTGTCTGGTTAAGATTAGGCACAAATTTGTAATGGTTAAGGTTAGGAAAAGGTTTTGGGCTTGTCTTTGGGATAAAACAATATCAACGTTACACTGAAAACAGTGCCCAGGAAACAGCAGACTTTGGTGGTCTCCTGGCATGACCGCTGTTTGTTTACTCTTAGGGACCTGTGGATGGAGGCAAGTCATGTGAGGGTCCTCCTGCCTCTACCCTCCTCTGGGTGGAGGCACGTGCAGGGCCAGACATGTTTGGATAGAGGAGCTATAGGGGTGTAAGTTCTTCAGTGGGGGTCCACACTTGTTGGACATGTTAGACCCTCTTGTGGATGCAAGAGCATCCCCACCGTCTACCATGTTTGCTTTGCTGTTTTAAACAAGTTTAAATGTAGTTAGCACTCTGTATTGATTTATAAAACCTAATAATGAGTTCTTTTTACTGTAATCTTATTTAGAACACTTTGTGGTTGCCATTTGAACATTTTTAATGGAGATTAAATGTCCTATGAAAATTGGGCAAAAGCTATGGGGGTGCATTGGCCATTGGCTAGTGCCCTCTGAAGCAAACGTGGCGCCGCCCCTGGGTGGAGGTTTGCAGCCAGATTCCGCTCAATTGAAGGGGAAATAAATTAGAAACAAAAATGGATTATGGCAATGTTCTGACATAACATGAAAAAACAATGCATTTGTATAAGACAGAAAAAAACATTCCAAACAATAGTATAAAATAAGATTATGTACATGATGAAGAAATAAACTGCTTTAGTTTGAAGTATTTTTGTATTTGCCATGCATGACTTTAATGTATTTTTTATGTGCGGTAAAGTATTGGTTCAAGCATTGGAAAAAGCATCAATCAATATGTGCTTGAATTAAGAAGTACTTATCTTAATTACATATTTTGACTGTTGTAAAAAAAAAAACAAAAAAAAAAAAACTGCCTATGGAACAAGTACAGAGTTTTGCATTTCTTAAAATAGCAAATAAAAGAGCAAATAAATTGCCACTGCACCTTGTAGTTTCTTAAGATACAATCTGGTACTAGCATCTCTTCCATTATGTGCCTGTAGTAGCATTACGTGACATTGTCATGTTAAATAAATGAATGAAATGAATACTGCACAGCTTGCCTGGGATCCAGAATACACATTTCTTCAATACTTTACGAAGATGAGAGTCTGGTCTACAGTGAATCTCCCCTTTCAAATAGGCGTGATTGACAGGTGGATTAGCCAATCAGGACCTGCATGGTCCAGCATATCGAAAAAATAAAGGAAAAAAATATCACAGAGGGCTGAAAATCATCGCAGATTTCTGCAGAATCAATGGTCAAAACACTAAACTTTGTTAATCTGAGGTGAATTTGATTTGTAAATCATCAATGAGCTCCTTTGTTTCACATGTGTCACTAAAAAAACAAATCTGACTGCATGATCATGTTTAACTGGGCTTGAGAGGCAACAGAGGCCGTGGGGACCAGACTGAAAAATACAGAGATTAACATTCTGGATTTGCCAGGCAACTGCTCTGTACAAATAACAAAAAAAAATTACTGGCAAAACGTATTTTAATACAGTGAACATATAATCAAATCACAATAAAAACTACTCATTCAAGCACTTATTATCTTATTTAACCCTTGTGCCTTGTTGAAAAAGTGCATACACTGAGAGGGTTTCATACAAATTGTGTATTTCGGTTTTTAAACCGACATAAAATTGTCAAACATTTTTCAATTATTTTTTTTTTCGTGAAGGGGTTCTCTTTAAAATGACATTCTTAATGACATTTCTTAACCCCTTAAATTCAAGTTTTTGTCATATACAACCCACCTAATAGGATTTTTTTTTTTTTAAACTCCGATTATGATCAGTGTGACTGGCCTATCAATATGGATATTCAGTGGGAATATGGACTTT
>KN477161.1:0-12500 GCA_000787095.1 Periophthalmodon schlosseri | reverse complement strand
TGACTCCATATATACGTGTCATTACGGCAGCACGTTTCACTGTGTTTATGGCCATACTGGGTGTGTAGAAATGGGCCGGAGTGTATCACAGGGGTTAATCAAACATAAAAGCTGCAGTGCTTGTGTGAGGTTGCTGTGAGAGCCTTCAGCTGCAGTGTGGAGTATTTACAGTAATAAAAGTTAAGAGCGGTCAGCCCTTGGGGATCACATTACCCTCAGACATGTGGCCGCAGCCCCCTCGCACTGCTTTATAGACAGAAGCAACCTGCAAAGCCTCTTGTTTTTCAAAGGAAGAAAAAAGTGAAAGTACATTCTAACAAACCTGTAGCCCTCTGCCCCCTCCCTCTCTGGGACCCCCGCCCGTGTCCCCTGCCAGCCCAGCACCCTTAACCCCTGGACGATAAATCTGCTGCAGAAGCTGTGAAGGGGAAGACCCCCGTGCTGGAACACCCCCATGTGTCCTGCATGACACATCCTGTTTGTGTAGTCAGGGATGCAACCAGTGATCTTTACAACCATAACTCACCACTGGCAGCAATCGCTCCTGCTCTATTTTTGAATGAGCACTTTGTATTGTACGTTCAGTTAATTAAATCCAGCCTTTTTAAAGGCCACAAATTTAAAAATAGGCCCATCTGGTCAACCATTTATGTCTTTTTCTTAGACAATACATGTTACTAGAATAGGTGGAAATGAAGCAGCATGTGCAAGTAGAAGCATTCGAAGTAAGCAAGTAGAATTACAAGTAGAAGTAGTAGCATCTGCTACTTGCTTTTTATTTAAATGTTATAGTGTCATGGTAAGAATGAATGTTTTTTTTCTGTTTATTCTTCCAGCAAAACAACTGTAAGTGAATAAATGCCTAAGATGCATATAATGATGCATATAAAAGTAAATGACGAACACCCCAGCAGAAAAAAAGTTACACAGTGCACTTTAAACAATTATTATGCCATCTGATCCCAATTTAAATTACTGAAGAAATTGTACACTGTATTAGTCTGTATGCACATATGTTTTCCTGTTGCTTAGGTCTCACATGGATTCCCTGTCAGTGCATAGGTGATGCTGGCTATGATTTGTGCACTCACACTTCAGTATAAATCCTGATGCCCTCAAACAACAACAGTAATTCAAGGCAGTTTATACTTGCCATAAATAAAATGCTACTCTTATTGATTTCCAAGGCACAAGGGAACATCTACAGGCTAGTGGCTATATCCGGTGTTCACTTTTGTGGTCAAAGTTGTGACAGTTCAAGTCTATATATTTTGATTACAAGATTCTAAATTATATGGTTTCAAAGGGGATAGGGCGCAGACAGGGAACTTGTTTACAGTGGCTAAGACAGTTTTAACAGGTCCAAACTGGAATAAACAATAAAGAGACATATGGATCTTTGACTTACTATTTTAAATATTATTATAGTATTATTATGTCAGTTTCTCATTTACTGCATTTAAGTGTGCCACTTGCAGTATAAATGTGTAAAATGTGTGTGCTGAAAATTCCCAAAGTCAAGAAACTGTAAAGCACACACATGTAAAAGACTTAGAGCATGGCCATCCTCACATACATTAAACTACACTTAATACGTCTGACCTGGCATGGCCTATTTTTGATATGCCTCTATCCTTATACCACGTTATTATTCTTGCTTCAGAACAAACTTGGGACTCAGCCTTAAGATAAAGTCGTAGGGGCAATCCTCAGGCTATAATGGTATTAAGTGATTAAAGGTGGTCACTGTGTGGTATTGTCACCCTATGAGTGATCAAGTTGTTGATTGGGGTGTTTTCTAGCACCCACGGGAGGGAAGGCAAAAATTGATGAGGTTTAATTGGTCTGTCTCTTGTCAGCTCTCATTAGTCCTTCATTTAACACTATCTGATGGTGTGAGTCTATTGCACCTACATGGGCCTGAATCTGTGACACACACACACACACACAGACACTGTTTATGTGTGAGGCGCAGGTGATGTATGTGCGAAGGGGAAAGTGTCTCTGGGTGCTGTTATTGAATTGTAGGTGTTATCTGGGCTCACCTTTAGGTGTGATGCAGAGGATCAATACTGAGGAATCCCACTGGAGAAAACTACTATCTCTCCCTCACCACCTTTAATTCCCCAATGCACTGCTGTGTTGTGACATTATTTCATGGCCTCCTTGTGGTGGGTTTGTGTTCTTTTAACATACACAATAAATGCTGACATTGGACCTACATTATACTGGACAAACTTCAAAGATGATGTAAGAGCCACGTCTATGTTATGTCAGTGTGCAGTAGTTGCATTAGGAAGGACACATGATATAAAACTCTAATCACAAATAGAAAATTACCTCAGAAGATTGGCTCTATGTGAAGACTTTTAAAGGAACAAGTAAGCAATCCTTGAATCCTAAAATTAGTTTGTTTCATCCAACAGTTCATATGCCATAAAATAGCACCTGCAGCTGGTGTAATTAGCCCTTTGGATCATTGACAGAGCTTTATGAAGCTCATTCTGCATTGCTATCACAATTTAGCATGTGCAGCTACCCCATCCTTCCCATCAGGCTTTTCCCTGTGAGTGACAGCTGTTAAGACGCCTCTGACATGATAGTGAGAAGTGGCGCAGACGTGGCGGCAAGCTGTGGAATTCACCTCTGCCATTCGCTGATAGCTCTGTGAGGTCTTGGGTGTCAGTCCAGTGATGGCCTAAAAGTCATTAATTTTAGCCTCCCGAGTGGCTGTCGTAACAGAATACCAGCGCCCCCTTTGCCCCCTTAGCGAGGCTCCTAAATATACATTTATTTTGGGAGGGAGTCCCCCTCATCAGGATATGATTGATGTCGACTAATCGGATGGCACGCAAGTGTAGGTCTTGTGCCGGGGCCCTGTACACTGACTGGGCGGACGGTGTAAATCTCCGTGAGGGTGCTTTGTTGAGGTCTTGTCTTTGGTAAGGATCGCCGAGATATGATCCGCTGTGCTGTTGCTGCCTGTGCGAGTCTATCTTAAGACTCCACATGGAGGTCTGGCATTCAGCTCAGTCTCTGTGGGTTTGGGGGCAGAGAGAGGGCTGCCTGTGGCCTATAGTTACTCACCATGTGCCCCTGTTCTATTCTTGCCTCTGGATGGTGCAGACCCATACGCACATCTAGATAAGCAGTGCTCTGACTTGGCTTTGACATTGGGGTAAACATTTTCTTCACAAGCCTTACATAAACACTGACTACTATTTTAATATTTTACATGCTGGGATACTATTGACTGTCCAAGCACATAAAGGTCACCAGCCTGTGTACTCTGTGTACTCTGTGTACTCTGTGTACTGGGGCCATAGAGTTGCACCAGGAAGGGCATCTTAAAAACCTACATAGACCAAATATGGAAATCACTATAGAGCTGATGTATGGAAAGAACATTATGAATAAAATAAGTCTTTATATTAAAATGACGCTACGCTTAAGGTGCATTACCCAACCTCACGCTGCGTCGCCCTGTGAGTGGGTGCCACCAGCAGCCTGAGTGGATGAGCTCTGTGGGGGCAGATCCTGGCAGCACCTGGGGCATGGCAGATGGTTGAGGGGCACAAAGGGACTTCCTGGTCTTGCAGTATTTGACCTACAGTTTGGTAACAAAGAAGAATGCTTTATTAGTCTATATTATCCAATTCCTCTACTCAACATTTTAAAATGTCTTCGATTAAATGTGGTTATTAATTTTCCAAGACGCATAGCTAGCAATTTTCTCTTTTTCTCAAGAGCTTTACAATTTGATTTGCTATTCCCAAAACAGAGAGAATTTTAGTTCTGTCTAACACTATTGGCATTGAGTATTGCACAGCGATGTTATACACAATGAATTGGTGTAGCTATTGGCAGCTGACAACACAGTGGAACAACCGTCACTAACAGACTGAAAAAGACTATGCTGTGTACCAATTATTCTTTTGATTAGAGGCTGTAGTAGTAGTGGCACTGCCCCTTTTGGTCTGGAAAACGCATTTCATTATCTCAAAACAGAATCAGAAAAAAATCAAACAACATTCACAAACTAGGAATTTGCTTCAGCATAAAACTATATGAATAATGATAAAACATATATATAAACTATGACAAAATAAAGTCACGCACGTAGTGTTAGTATAGTGGCTAGTAGTAGTGGTTGTAATCACACCTTTAAGTATGTCAGGTATGTTTTTGTTGATTTCACAAAACTATTTCATATGGGGAAATATACAAACTTACTAACATCCAAGCGGTACAAGCCTTTTGATGGAGAGAGGAGAGTGTGTGAAAACAAAGGACTTGGTAGTGGGAGTGCTTAAGAGAAGCGCTTGTTGTGTCCTGGAGGATCTAATAAGCAGGTTGAAGGCTGATAAGAATAAGCAGTCCCTCAGGCTCAGGGAGGGTGCCTCTACCATCTTCAGCAGCTACCCCATTCTCTTTTCATTCTGCAGCTTTCAAAATGTGGTGACAACAGTAAAAAAAAAAGAAGAAAAAAAAAAGTCATTTAAGTTAATCGGACATTGCTCAAGAATATTCAATTCTTGTGTGATTAAACATACATTATTCTAAAATTATATATTGCCGTTGACCTAAAAACATTATTCTTAATATAAATGATATTTCAAAGTCTGTGTTTATGTCATAATATTAACTTGTGAGAAAAAAAAACATATTTAAAATTATTGACACCATGACCAAACACCAGTCAAATCCTTTATTCACTTTGATTTACTCACTGTCTATCTATCTCTAGTATCTAACCAGCTTTATGAATTCAAACTTTAAAGCAGACCATTTGTGCTTGTGTTTGCTATATAGTTATAATCGATGACACCCGTGGATCATTATGCTATAATCTGCACATTTTAAATAACAATATTAATCTAAAACAACGTAATAAAAGAAGCAAGTCCGCTGACTTGCGCATTAGAAAATTGCAGCGCCCAGTGGGAGGTGACATCGCCATAAACGTCATCACAACAAAGAGCCGAGCAGCTGTCGGCCCCTCCAATAGAGAGCTGCAGATCATGCTAGCGAGCAGCGGATTTTTTACATTTGTACCAAAATGATTACGTGGCGCTGCCGAATCCCATGCGTATCACTGATTATGAAAAGAAAATTGGAGAATGAAGTAAGTACAGACCTGTGGGTATATGCTGGATTAAAGATTGCTCAAACATGCACAAATCACTCCAAATACAACTTCGGGTGAGTAAATGGTGAGGGGAAACAACTATAACATCGTTAAGAGCTCTAAAAAGTAAATCATCAGTGGTCTTTATTTTATTATTTTTTTACTATTTTTGTGTTAAATGGCACTAATTAACAGCCTGTTTTGTTCAAATTATTACGAAGGGTATATCTATTTTTCAAGTTTTTGTTGTTGCCCAGCCCTTGTTGACACAAAGAAAGTGGATTTTGGTAAGACTATGGCCTAATAAGTGGTAAGTGACCAATCGGATACTCTTGCCTGTCGACCCCTTCCACCTGGGAAAAGTAGAGAGAAATAAAGCTGGAGACAGTGAGCTTGCATTATTTATGTTTAGTGCTACTGGTCCACACACACGGCTGCTTCCTATTGTGTCTTCATAACCGGAACTGCTATGGAGAAAATAGTGAACAAGGATGAGGGGTGAGAGTGGACAGAGTGGGTATAGTCAGGCAGACAGGCTGTGTGGTCATAATATAATGCTGCATCTGCTATAGGTGATAGTCATAGTGAATATGAGGTGAAGCAAGGAGTCATGAGGGTCAACTGTCATTTCCTGAGCTAAACTCTCATTTTCTCCTCAGAGCCACGGGGCAGCGGACACCCACAAGTCCCCATCTGCAAAGCACCTATAGTATTTGAGAAAGGAAATCCCTCCACCTTCACAGAAATTCATTACTCTTAGAAGGGATTCAGCTGGCGACCAAGACTGATCAGTGAACAGTGCTGTGATACTGTGACATAATTGACACATTAAAGGTGCACTCTGTAACATTTCTGGTGGGGAGGACATCATCTTCTTACTCCTTGAAGAGGTTATTCAACAAAATGGGATTAAACCTAACTATCTTGCATGTGATTTTTACACAATGTTTTTTACTGTGAGTGGGTTCGCCTTTCCACAGATCTGACCTGTAACTTAGCCTTGGGGCGTTACTTTCTTGTGTCCATGGAGATAGATAAGTTGAATGCCATACTGTGGAACATTCGAGGCAAAAGCAATAATATCTTCAAGAAGACAAGCAGGTTGTGGACCCTTCACATGAAAAGTTACTTAGTGAACCTTTAATGACACTCGCAATACTATTTAAGTGATATAATGCAGACTTGATTAACATGGTCACTGCCGTATCAATATTTGGTACAAAAGTGATATGTTAACAATTTTATTTTACTAATTCACATATAATCTCACTTGCCAGTCCATGCAAGGACTTGTTTACTCTAATTTGAACACAGTTTTTATTCACTTTACATGCAATTTCTTCTACAAAGAGTCCCAAAACACAGACGCAAGTGTTTTTGCAACATTCCAAACAGTTGTAAACAAATTTAAGTATTACTGGACCCTTTGAAATTACATATCAGCGTGCATTTCTGCTCCGCCCCGTAAACCCTCACCCCTTTTCATGTCTGTTTTGTTAATACCACCAGCTTCCAAATTAATTACGCTTGAACCCTTTCCCTGTCATCAGTGCCCACCCACTCTCGTCATGACCAGGCTTCAGAAGAGCTGAAAGACCAACTGCTTATCACTCCCAATGAAGCCTGTGTAAAATGTGTCCTCTGCATCTCCTCTCTGTGCCTGGGATGTGGAGATTTGTATGGCGAGTTAGTCACACCCAGTGCTATCAGCATCTCTGTGAGGAGCATAAACACGGCCCAGGGCTAGTAGTGGGGATAGCGTCACAGATGGCACATTGTCGCGTTTCCTTAAAGTCCATGTGAGAGGTTTGATTGCTCATTACATTAAAACAAAGATTTTATTAAAAAAAAAAAAAATCTGGGGAACTGTATTATTTTACTGATGGCATAAGTAGAGGCAATTCCATATCTGTTACCTATATTGTAAACAAGGGCCAACACTGCACTAATAACATCAAAAGACGATGCCTTTATTTTGTCAACTGCCTTAATGTCACATAAATTGTCCCTGCATTTGGGATGGAATTTTCGGAGTTGATGACATAGGTAGGTAGAAGTACTCCATTTTACACGGCTACTTCCTGTATTTTTGCACAGGTAACTATCACACTATATTAAGCAATAATAGAAAAAGATGTAACCCTGTCTTATATGTGGTTTTACACCTTTTTTACTGTGAGAGGGTTCGCCTTTCCACAAATACGGCCTGTAACTTAGCCTTGGTGCGTCACTTGCTTGTGTCCATGGAGATAGACGAGTTGAATACCATGCTGTGGAACATTCGATGCAAAAGCAATAATATCTTCATAGGTAGAGGCAATTCCGTATCTGTACCTATATTGTAAACAAAACTTGTCTAAATTAAAAGATGATGCCTTTATTTTGTTAACTGCCTTAATCCTGCATAAACTGTCCCTGCATTTTGATGGAATTTTCTGTGTTGATGACATAGGTAGAGGTATTTTGTTTTACATCGCTCCTTCCTGTATTTTTGCACAGGTAACTATCACACTATATTAAGCAATAATAGAAAAAGATGTAAACCTGTCATATAACGATTTCTCCTATCCTGCATCTAGCCCCATCTGGATTCTGAATCTACCATCTTACCCCACATGAGGTGTGGTTGTTGACCCGTGCCACACTGTTTAACTGTGCAATATCGCAATCAATGCTTCACAGAAACCCCGGTCTAATCCTGTTATGCTCCCCCTCCACCAACCTGGAAAGCAACAAGGGGCGGTGGGATCCTCAAAGTAGGCAGCCAAGAGAGCAGCACAAGAGCCCGCCCCATCGCTGTGAAAGACGGCTTAGTTTAAGCACAATAGGTGTGTAATTTCAGGTTTTTGTTAAGCCAAAATCCAATCACATACATGACTGCAAGATCATAGAGGAACACAACAGGAGCAAAGGCCCTCTGAGGTAGAGTCTGCGCCCCACACAAACATATGATGTACGATGTGAAAGTTAACCTAAGTGTCAAAGGTGGAGGCGTGCACCTGTCTCTATTGGAAATATGTCCAATCTTGCACCAGTGCAGTAGGTTAGAGCCTGTTTTCTATTTTAATACAGTAACACACATGGACCTGGTTTATTTGTGTTTTTGAACATGTATTTTATATTTCATTTGTTATTTTTTTGGATATGACATAGATTTCATTGGGTCCACATTAGGTTTGTGGAAATCTTAGGTTAGACCTGGTTTAGACCAAAACTTGCTCCTTAACAAGTCCGTATACTAAAGAATAATGGATCTCCTGCCTGATCAATATCACCCTACTTTTAGAGAGATTTGTTTTTTGAATGTATAAAAAAGCTTGTCATCTTATTTAATGAAACCCAAATAACACTGGTTAATCAAATGAATGCTTGTGTTAAAAGTACCAGAATACCATCCACATAGAAGAGTGACTTGAGTGCATAAAATTATTTGTAATAGTTTGCAGTTTTGTTGCTTCATGTTTTTGAGAAGGATTAATTTGATTAATAAATGTGTTTAATATTTGAAATGCGTGACATTCATAATGTATGAGTCTACAGTAGATGAAAAGTAAAAAGGAAAAAAAAAACAGTTGGTAATCACTAGTACACAAATTCAGGACAAGCCAAAATGAATTTTTAACTGCTCTATTGGTCTCAGTATAAACTGTGTGTGTTGGGGGCTGTTGAATTAATGTTGTGTATCTTGACCTCATTCTACCAAATACAGACTCGTTTGAAGTTGATTAAGGGCAAAACCACAGGGCTTAATGCTATTTGGGACATCCAATAAACACAATACCTACATGCTAAGTAATGCTAATCTGCGACTGTTCAGAACACACAATGAACACACTGTCATCATAATTATTATTAATGTAAGATCATTATTTCTGTGGTATAGTACATCCATGGTGATGACTCCATTAGCATGTGCCCAAATGTAATATAATACTAGGTCTGTACCCATCGTAAAGGTAGTCTGCTAAGTAATTGTTTAAGCAAATCTCTTCCATGTTACATGTTAGACAATGTTACAGTAACAGTGAGTGTCAAGTGATAACTTTTGTATTAGATAGATTAGATACGTTTTGTATTCCTCACACAAGAATATTGTATATCTACACATATCACAATCTTATTATTTCACATGTAATAACATGTAATGTTATTATATGTGAAGTCATCTTGCTTCACAAATAGATTTGCACATTATACACCAATCATTTCTGTGAGACTGTTAAATCAGTGTTACATACTGTAATAACTATATTGTTAGATTGTATATGTCTATATTGTTATATTGTATATGTGTATATGTTTGCAGAGAATATGAGTGAGAACACTAGTCTAGAACTCATTGTTGGGAAATACACACAGAAGTGTGCAGTCGCCCCATTTTAGAGGAAATCTCTTCTCCTCAGGCCAACACTCATAAGAGCTCCTGATCTGCTGTAGATGAGATGGAGGACACCTTCAGATGAAGGGATTGTGTGCTGTGTAATTGTAAATGATTACAGTCTTTACAGTGCCTGGGGTTGCTTTAGTACCTCTTTCTCTCACAGTCAGCCGCTGGTTAAAATTCTTTTATAATTTCAGAAGCCAAAAAAGACCAATACTACCAAATCATGGGCAGAAGGGGCCTCCTATACTATAGAAAGTCTCATCCAGAAAAATGAAATATTAAACATGTTCATTATACCCTCAATTTGCACTTCTTTCTCCTAGCGCTGGGCCATTTCCCTGCTCTCTTATTGCACATCTCTGAGGGCCTTGAGAGAAATCTCTCTTTTATTATTTAAATCCATGTGCCGGGGTTGAGTCGGGGAATCGTCTCATGTCTGCTGGCCTACTCTCTAATTCTGATTGGCAGCCTGATACTCACTCAAAGGATAGATAGGGTGTTAATGCCTCTGACAAAGGCGCTTATGTTTTTATTGGTAATGGGAAATATGGACTTCACACACAATATAAGTGCTGTAATAATTGAAGGTGGCTATTGGCTGTGTCCCGGAGTCTGCAGGGCTGTCAGTGCAGCGATGTAAATTTCTTTGACATGTTTTTGTCTGACTAAAACTTTAATGTTGTGGGTGTGACCAATTGGATGCAAATGTTGTTTTCATCCCTGGTGGATGAGATGACCTCTGTCATTTCCCTTGGGAAATCAAGCCTTTAAAACTATTTGATAGCTTTAACTGTGTGCTAACACACACACAGTAAGGACAAAACACACACCCGACCTACTGCAGGGGTCACATACGGTGAGCATATCAACCATATTTGTTACAGCAAGGGCAGTACAGGCAGGAACACATATGCATTACATTTATGATGTATAACTTGTTACTGGGATGGTGATGGTCATTAATATCACCAATATCTAACAACCAATACCTGACCCAACACTTTTCAGAATCGTAACTGATACTCAATACCAGTATCAGTGCATCCTTAGTTTGTAGCCAGGATAACAAGTACAAGATTATGATAACTGAAACCGGGCTGAACTTTTCTAAGTTCATTTTTTTGATTCAGACCCAACACGGTGCGTGCCATAGGTACATTTGCCCCACTGCTGGACAGGACGAAGGGACCACAGCTCTCCCTATGAGAGCCTGCTGCTTATCATCCTGCTCTCCAAAATGCAGCACACGGCACATGGTTTTCTATGTACAGTTCCTGTCTGGATACACTGTATGTGTGCGTGTTGTGTGGATAATGCTGCATGTGAAGGCCAGCTTTAATATAGGTCTAGAATAAGGGTCTCTTTTGTACATTGTGAGGCAGCCAGCATCTGAGACCAATAAAATAGTGGCCCTTGGGTCACTGCTTGGAGGATGAAGGAAGAAGATATAATCATACACAGAGGACACAACACCTTTTTTGTGCTTTCTCCGCACATTTGGGTGCAGAGAGAGTGGGGCCCTTCATAAGTTTAATATTTTCACTGTATGACCTTTTGTCACTAATAGAGTGGCTCACCAATAAGCCTATATTGTATCTTTAGGGTGTGCAGCGGCCATATTAGTGTGGTAGATGTAAGAAAGAGAGAGAGAGGAGGAAGACGGCATGAAGACACGGCGTGGATACAAGTAAAACACACAATTTGTGCACTGGGTTAAATAAAAACAGAATACAATATTCAGCCACGATAACTTGGAAATTACACAAATTGTATTTTATTCAAGCAATTTCCGAATGTGGCAGAAGTAGTCATAAGTACTGCTTTTGTTTACTTACTGCATTCTTCTCCTTTATTTATTTTCAGTTATAAATCAATTGCCTGTTTTTATTTCAGTAAATGTCCATGTATCAGCAGATGTCTATCAACCTAACATTATCCTAATTTTCCAGTACATCCTAAAATGCATTTGGAACATCTGGGAGGAGACAAATCTTAAGTCAAAATTGTTGCTAGTCTAAAGCCACAAGCCACAGTTAAGCTTCAGCATTGCAGTGAACCATGCACCAAATCCATGTTTCACCCAACACCCAGAAATCCAGCGGCAAGCAAGTCACTAAATCTCTAACATAAACACGGCAAGAAAACTGAAAGATTTTCAATGGATTATCTGGTTAATAAAGGGCATTGGTTTGCAGCTCATAACTACCGCCTCCATTTCACTTTGTCTATGTGCCATGTTGTTTTAACGCTCTGCGTGTGTCATTATCTACTATTAGACCCATGCACAATTACTGCTCTCACATGCAATATCTCCCATCAAATAGTCCCATAGCCCTGACTATCTCTTCACTCCAGCCTGTAATTGGCCTGGTGAAAGTCTGCTACTAGCACCTGTTGCCAGTATCCGTATAGTCGTCTGAGGCGAGTACTTTATCCCTTGTCTCCCCAGCCATGATTGCAGTCGGCTTACTGTGTTATTACACCTCAACCCTAACGCATTTACAGTCACATATCCACGTGGGTGTATTCCCCTGATTGATTCATGCTGTTATTTTCTTCAACCAAAAACTTCTATGCAAGACGACTTCTCTTATTTCGGGTAGGTCATAATTATAGCAGACAGCTTGTTTGATTTGCACCTTCAGAATGTTGTCAGTGAATGTAAACACAAAAATCTTAGTTTGGAAGCTTTCATTTGGCTCATTTGTTCCTTGTCTCATTTTGAAAAACAGGTTGCTAAGACGCTTTGGTGCTTTTGGAGCACGCCACCGTTCGACTTTTCTCCGTATAGGTGTGTCTGGAGGTTAGCCGTTTTTTGATCCTGGTGGGAAGACGCGAGTTGCCCTGGGCGGTCGGGCTCATTAGGTATGTACTCGTCTGAATGCGAAAGTATTTGTTGAACCACATGACAAGAATGCCTCTCTGCAACAGATGTGCCGTAATTAGAGAGGGCTTAAGTTGTCTTAGAGGAGTGTGGAAAGTCATCAC
>JACM01050303.1:0-22872 GCA_000787095.1 Periophthalmodon schlosseri | reverse complement strand
TAATAATAATAATAATAATAAATACTAGGGGAAAAAACTGGGCAAGATTTTTTGTTAAACATAATGTTTTAATGAATGTTCAGTCTAACCTGTCACATTCACTTTAACCAAGGCAGATTTTTCCAGATGTCACATTACAGCGGTGAGTGTTACCGCGGTAAACAACGGTGTGGAAATAGTCACATGAGACGTGACGTGAGCTCAGAGCGAACCTGGGATCACGCGTGTTTTTATAGACGTCAGGCTGAGTTATAGCCGGACTTATTTCACATATAAACTAATGCACTTACCACAGAGCAGCTAATGGACACAGACATATGGGAGGTCTTTACGTTCTACCGTGGTCCCGCTAGTAATTAAGTTTGTGCTTTTATATGGAAGCCTGTGAGGACCGTTTGTGATGCAATACGGTTGTATGTTTAAAATGGTTTAAGTCATGACCACAGCCAATGTATTCACTCAGTCTCACAATGATCATATCCAGACTCGAATGTTTATACTGTAGAATCTAATAATGTCATACTGTAAGATGGAGGACAGAGACTTGGATGAGTCTACGGGAAAAAAAAACGTGACAAACAGAACTAGAATTCATTTTAAACGGTTTGCAGTGGTCCAAAGTTACTCCTCACTTACCTTATGCGTTCAGAGCGTCCTGATTATTCACCACGATGAGTTTATAAGCACTTTTCACAACTCTCAGACACCGGTTTTGAATGTTGCGGTAATACTAACAACAACTAGCATGCTAACAGCGCACCAGCATCACTCTTGCGTTTTTCTCATGTTCTATTTTATCTGTATTGTTAAGCACTTTGGGGCAGTACTGTCTGTTTTTACACGTTCTATATAAATAAACCTTGACCTTGGTTCTCGGAAAATAAAACACATTATAATTAGACGCAGACAGTACACAGTGGTCTCGTTTTGACCTGAAGGGCGGCTTATAAAATATATCTGTACTAAGGTTAAACAGGCTAACTGTACTTTAATAAATACAGCTCTGTTTTAAGAAAGCAGTTTTATTCCTTTCTCCAATGTGTCTATTATGAGACAATGGCAAAGTTTATGCTATGGTGTGAACATAGACTGTATATATAAATGGACATAGCTAACCTGCTAGCCACCACGTTACAAATAGGAAGTGAGCATGGATGTGATTCTAGCTCCATTTCACTTTTTATTGAGAAACTGTCGCCCCTCTCTCCGTAACTGCTGCTGTCAGGCTCGGCGTTTCAGTCTTAAATGTTCGTATTAACCCGCTTTACGTGATCCTGGTGTTTTTATTTCACTATTGTGTCTGTAAATCAAGATATGGACATTTTTCCCCTTTCCCCGCGGTCGTCCCGCTAGCGTTAGCAACAGGTTTGACTGACAGCGTTGCTAAGCGCCCGCTCCCTGCAAAATATGGAACTTGGCTCCAGATTAGCCGCTATAACCGCTAGCGTCGATGAGCTTCGTTTGACTGGAGCCGAACGCCGTGGGTGACGTCACACTCACTTAGTTCACTTGTTTATTCAATCTGTGGGTGTGATACAGTGTTTACCGTTCAATAGTCACACTGGAGCATCTGTATTTAAAGTTGGTCCATACATTGATGTAAAATTTGTATTACTAATTCTATTCTGGTAGTGGTCTGCTTTTCTCCGTGGAGATGTTATGGCTTTGCCTGGAATGTTCCACAGTATAGCATTAAACTTATGTAATATATATTCAGTTTTTGGTTTTTTTTGTTTTTTTGTAACATGCATTCTTACAGTGAGCGGGATCGCCTCTCCACAGAGCTGACGTTGAAGTTTGTCTGGTGGCATCATGTTTGTCTCAGGGTTAAGGCCACACTCTGAAGTAACCCGGGCAACTCAACGACTTCTCCAAGGAGTCAAACAGGTCGCAGCTTCCGCCAGAAAAGCTCCACAGTGCAGCTTTAAGTCGCGATGGCGCACATATAAATCCTCTCCTTGCGTCGCGAGCTCTGCATCGGCCCCGTGTGATCGACACAGTTATGATCCAGCCTGACAGAACACATACTACACATGTCAGACCGTCACAGCTGGATTTATGGGTCATGTCGAGGAAAGTGCTTGTGCCTGTGGGGTCCATTAAACTGACGTAAAGGAGCCTCTGAAACACTGGTGATTCTGGCTTTAATAGTGTGACTGTTTTTGGAAGGAAGCCTGCGAGGGTCATAATGTGTAATGGAAAAGTGTTTAAGGGCCATATTACGGTATTTGGCAATCTGTGTTATTATAATGTTGTTTCCTCATCGCAAAAAGACAGTTTTTGCTTCATTCACACATGTTTCACACACAAACTCTGCATATTTATTCTCTCAAATGGAAAACGCCTCTGTATAAATGGACGTAGCTAACCCGCTAGCTGCAGCGTTCCAAATAGGAAGTGATCATGGACGCGCTTCCGGCTTCATTGACTCTGGCTCCAATTCACTTTACATTGGAAAACTCTGTCCCCTCTCTCTGTAACTGCTGCTGTCAGACTCGTTATTTTGGTCTTAAATGTTCGTATTAACTCGCTCTACATGATTCTGTTATTTTTATTTCACTATTGTGTCCGTAACTCAAGATATGAACATTAATAACAGACAAATCAGGCGCCTTCTTTCCCCGAGGTCGCTCCTGCTAGCGTTAGCAACAGGTTTGATTGACAGCGTTGCTAAGCATCCGCAATGCTGTTTTAGCAGAGGGCGGGCGCTTAGAAAGGGGCGTTAGCTTCAACAGCCTCGCTCCGGATTGGCTCTTTGGTTGCTATGATACTCGCGGTTGGAATTCCAAATATGGAACTCTGCTCCAAATTGGCCCCTAGCCTCGATGAGCTTCGTTTGACTGGAGTCGAGCGTTACGGGCGACGTCACACTCACTTAGTCCACTTCTTTAAACAGTCTATGGTTCCACCTAATACAGGAAGTGCTCCGCTATGTTTTTAAACTCCACACATCTTCACTAGAATCATTTGGATAATTTCAGCCCTGGAATTGCCAATCTCTACTGAACTAAAGGTAAAAGGAGCTGTTAACTTGAAAACTATCGCTTCATGACGTCACAAGGTGGAACGGAGCATTTTGAGCTTTGGAGATGCAGACAAATAATAAAGTGTTACTCAAACATGTGTGAATGAAACAAAACACAACTCCAGGTAGGTTTTTGATGAGGTAACGACATTATAACAGGGCTAAAAGTTCACAAGAGTCAGTTTTGTTTAACATTGGCCTTTTAATTTTGAGCTGTGTTCTGTCCCGACTCAAACACATCACACAGTTAATTCAGTTGGTTGCAAATTGCAGCACCGGGGTAAGTGTTTGCTGGTTTGTTTTGCTGTTTTGTTAGACGCATTCAATGATTTTTACTATAATTTTTCCTTTAAATTTTCAGGGAATTGTCCTACGTTAATACCCAGGCTTAAATTTCCAGTTTACTTTCTTCCCATTGATTTTCAGTCACACAGCCTCGGCCAAAACCCTCTCCGACCAGCACCCGTTACACAGACGCACTTAAACTTTATCGCAGAGGCGCCATTTCAATATTGCTAGTGGCTGGCATTGAACCAACAACCTTTAAGTTATTGTGTAAATGCTTTAGAAAATCAGATACTAATCAATACTAAAACTTGTATCGAATATAGATACTCATTTGAGCAGGTATCGATACTAAAAAAGTCACATTCACAGGACAGAAATGAACCTTTTCTGAATAGAGCGTTTTTGTTTTTTTTATTATCATCGTGGTATCGGAATCGGTATTGAGTTTGAAGTATCGAAATCGAGTTTAAAATTGTATTATCGTGACAGAACTACACCGTGTTCCAAATTATTATGCACATTGTGTTGAAGTGTCATAAAGGTAATTTTTTTCGTTTTCCAGTGAAAAGTCACATTCACAGGACAGAAATGAACCTTTTCTGAATAGAGCGTTTTTGTTTTTTTTATTATCATCGTGGTATCGGAATCGGTATTGAGTTTGAAGTATCGAAATCGAGTTTAAAATTGTATTATCGTGACAGAACTACACCGTGTTCCAAATTATTATGCACATTGTGTTGAAGTGTCATAAAGGTAATTTTTTTCGTTTTCCAGTGAACTACTTAAGAAGGACGTTCCACATTATTAAGCAGACCACCATTTTCAAGCGATATGTGAAAGAAAAAGGATCTCTCTAGTGCAGAAAAGCGTGAAATAGTTGAATATCTTGGACAGGGTATGAAAACCTTAGATATTTAATGAAAACTTAAGCGTGATCGTCGAACTATTAAGAGACTTGTAGCTGATTCAGAGCACACACGGATTCGTGCAGATAAAGGCACAATGAGGAAGGTTTCTGCCAGACAAATACGTCGGATTAAAAGAGCAGCTGCTAAAATGCCATTACAAAGCAGCAAACAGGTATTTGAAGCTGCTGGTTCCTCTGGAGTCCCGCGAACATCAAGGTGTAGGGTCCTCCAGAGACTTGGAGTTATGCATAAACCTTCTAGTCGGCCACACTTAACCAACGCTCACGAGCAGAAACGGCTCCAGTCGGCCCAGAAATACATGAAGACTCATTTTCAAACAGTCTTGTTCGCTGATGAGTGCTGTGCAACCCTGGATGGTCCAGATGGATGGAGCGGTGGATGGTTGGTGGACGACCACCATGTCCCAACAAGGCTGCGACATCAGCAAAGAGGTGGCAGAGTCATGTTTTGAGCCGGAATCATGGGGAGAGAGCTGTTCTGTCACTTTAGGGTCCCTGAAGGTGTGAAAATGACCTCTGTAAAGTATGTGGAGTTTGTAACTGACCATGTTTTTCCATGGTGCAAAAAGAAGAACCGTGCTTTCCGTAACAAAATCATCTTCATGTATGACAATGCACCATCTCATGCTGCAAGGAAAACCTCTGCATCACTGGCTTCTATGGGCATAAAAGAAGAGAAACTCATGGTGTGGCCCCCATCCTCCCCTGACCTCAGGTTCCCTATTCCCTAAAGTTTCTCAATAGGTTCCCTATTGAGGACCTTTGGAGCATCCTCAAGTGAAAGATCTATGAGGGTGGGAGGCATTTCACATCCAAACAGCAGCTCTGGGAGGCTGTTCTGACATCCTGCAAAGAAGTTCAAGTAGAAACTCTCCACAAACTCACAAGTTCAGTGGATGTAAGAATTGAGAAGCTCCAATCAAATAAAGGGTCCTATGTTAAAAAGTAACTTGACCTGTCAAGATGTTTTGATTAAAATAGCTTTTGATTTCAGTAATATGCTAATGCTTCTAATTGAAAAATAAACAAATGACCATTTCCAGTTCTTTACAACAATAACATGGTTTGAAACTCTGTTGTACAGAATAATTTGGAACAGTGCATTTTAAGTTTGTATTTTTGAAAAAAAATACTGTTATCATTGGGAGGTTAGTTCAACAACATTCGAATCGTTCTCTAAAGGTTGATGACTTCAAAATTATGACGACTGTCATTCATAGTGACAGTTTGGCAAAATCAGAGAAAAATATCATTTGCATAATAATTTGGAACACAGTGTAGAGAATTTGCTCCCACTCAGCTGCTTGTCTCAAACTACTATATCTGTGGCACTTACACATTTGTACTGTCAAGTGTGTGGAGTGTCTTGCTCAAGGACACAATGGCACAAAGCAACGCTGACGATCCAACCTCCAACCTGCTGTCTCTTTGCCTTACTCTACATCTTTGGCATTGCAATATGGGTTTAATTTTTTTTTTGTATTCTTAGCAAACACAGTTACAAGGGCAAGTTTTGAAAGTGACTGGAAACTAATTGTATCATATTCGCTCTCGTATGTCTAACCACGTTGGGGGGATGTTTCGTTGTTGATTTTGCCTGAGACGGGAGCCGTCTGGGTGCCCTGTAACCCGCTCTGATTGGGTTGTGGGTGACCCAGGTGGCTATGGGAGGAGCACCCGTGGGTGTCTGATGCCTGATCGCTACGCACCCCCATGTCTCGCTGATGCTAACCCCACAAACGGCTCTCGTCTTCCTCACGTGTGAGCGGCGGAGTGGGGGTCACCTTGGTTTAAACTGCCGAAGGAGAGGAGAGAGTGATGCTAGCAACAGTGACACGGGACCAGGGTTCACACGGAAATCTAATTTGAATTCAACGTGTTGCGTTCGCTTTCCCGAGTTTAAAAAAGACATATTGTGCTTGTGTCAGTTATAATCTATGACACCCGTGGAACATTATGTTAGAGTTTGGACATTTTAAATCGCAATATTGATCTAAAACGACTTAATAAAAGAAACAAGTCTGCTGATTTCCGGTTTGACAAATTTCGGCGCCCAATAGGAGCCGATTCCCGCTGCCCCCTTCCGTTACATCACCGTAAACGTCATCACAGCAAAGAGCCGCGCAGCTGTCGGCCTCTTCTACAGATAACTGCAGATCACGCTAACGAGCAGCGGATTTTTGTACCAAAATGACCACATGACGCAGCCGAATCCTACGCGTATGGAATGACTCTAAATACAACTTCAGAGGGTAAATGAGAAGAAACAACTATAACATGGTTAAAAGCTCTGAAGAGTAGATTTTGCAGAATAGGTCTGATTTAAAGATAACCTGGTTGTAGATGGAGGACAGAGGTCTATATAAGTCTAAGAGAGATTCACTGTTTTTGAAATAAATCTCCAAACTTATGATCCACAAATGTTGAACATTCTCATTATTAGTTTGGGATCGGCTCCACAAACTTGTCGTTTTAATCTTAAGGCTTAAAGTCATTTCAGACGACGACAATCACGTCTTTGGGGTTGAATAAAGGCACCGCTTTCTGAAGCTATTGTGAAAAAAAAAGAAAAAAAAAATATGTATTTGTGCTGATAGAAAAGACATTCAACCCCTGAGTAAAAGTCAACTGCTCTGCTCCTGTCTGTCCCTGTCTGCTCCTGTTTGTCCCTGTCTGCTCCTGCCTGTCCCTGCCTCCTCATGTCTGTCCCTGTAAAATCCAGTCTGCACCCGTTTATCCGTGTCTGTCCCTGCCTCCTCCTGTCGGTCCCTGTCTGCCCCTGCCTGTCCCTGCCTCCTCCTGTCTGTCCCTGCCTCCTCCTGCCTGTCGCTGTCCGCTCCTGCCTGTCCCTGTCCACTCCTGTCTGTCTCTGTCCACTCCTGTCTGCTTGTTTGTCCCTGTCTGCTTCTGTCTGTCCCTGCCTCCTCCTGCCTGCGCCTGTCTGCTCCTGTCGACTCCTGTCTGTCCCTGTCAACTCCTGTCCGCTCCTGTCTGTCCCTACCTCCTCTTGTCTGTCCCTGTCTGCTCCTGTCTGCTTCTGTCTGTCCATGTCCGCTCCTGTCTGTCCCTGTCAGCTCCTGCCTGCTCCTGCCTGCTCCCGTCTGCTCCTGCCCGCTCCTGTCAGTCCCTGTCCCCTGTTGTCGTATGCATGAGCCGTACGCCGTTATCAGTCTGGACTCAGTGAATGGACATGACTCTTAATGGTGCTTTGGTTCATTCATGTCTGGTTGGATTCTCTGGCGTTGACTTTCTGAAGGAAGCTCTGCAATATTAATAGTCAATTCTACTCATAACTTATGCATAAAATGGTGCAGTTCAACACAGCTAGTTTTTATTTGTAGCTGTTAGCATTAGCACCATAAACAAAACCTAAAAAACACAAGATATAAACTATTTTTTCATTTTATTTTCAAAAGAGCCCAATGTTTCTCTGATGTATGTATTTATTTCACACTTTATTTTTTTCACTCATATAAAAAGGCGGAACGCTGCGGCTGGATGAACTCATTTACAATGTGCTGGTATGAGGCAAAAGTGTTAATAAAGTTATTTTGTTTTTTGTATTTTAGCAGTAACATGTCTCACAGTCATACTTCAGATTCTTACGTTCAGACCTTTTCATACTTGACAGTTTGCGCTGCACTCTGCTCCTTCCTCAGTTGTCATGTGACGTTGCCGTCTTCTTACTTGGGGCAGTAGGACGACAGCGCCATCTTCTGTCCGACTTCTTCAGGACTGTATCCCAGGTGTGAGAGAGTCGGTGCGCCCCCTCGTCCCGGTTTACAGTCCGGTGGGCGCGTTTCCGGATCTCGCCGGAGTCCCTGACGCAATCGCGGTGCTTGGCCTTAGCGTCGTCCCAGTCCATGAGCTGGTTTTCCCTTTTACACTGGATATTCTGGACTTAAACTGTTGTTGGTGGGTCTCATGCTCATGTTTTAGTTGCATCCGAGCCACGAAGCGACAAACCCAACTGCTCCAAGTAGGAAGACGGCGCCAAAATCTGTTTAAATCAGCTGAGCAGACACGTCACAGCAGCATCACGTGACACGTCTGAGGAAGGCTGGCAGAGTGCAGCGCAAAACTGTCAAGATATGAAATAACAGATCTGTACATAAGAATCATAAGAATCAAAAGAATCATAAGAGGAGACCTAACGAACCTAACGGGACCATGTCAAACTGAACTGTCCTTTTGGAGTATAATTTATTGACATGTATCTGTGTCTTTACATTTCCTACATTAAAACACACATTTAAAGAATCACGTTGTAATAGTGATCCATTTTTTCAGACACGTTTGCCCATTAACTGAAAGGTTTACGGCTCAATTCCCATGACTGGAACTGGAAACTGCTTTTGTTGTTACTGTATTGCGCAACACATTTTACACGTTTCAAACTCCCTTTTTCCTCCAATCAGCGCACACGACAGGGCCGTGTGTGTGCGGACACGGGCAAATGGACCACGCTTTGGTGCACCTCCTCTGACCCCAAGCCCAAGTCTGAAGCCCAACGAGTCTGGACACGCCCCGATCGGGCTCGTGTGAGCGCATGAGGTCATGTGGTCTGGACGTCATGCTTTTCACACAAGTATTTAAACGGACTAAAAACCCTAATCTCAGATCAGGGGGTGAAATGTGAGAGCTGTTTTATCTCAGAGGTAGGATCGTTTTACCCCCTCAGAATCCTGTTTGAGCGCAGAGGTGGGGTCACTTTACCCCCTCAGAGAGTCCTGGTTGTTTTAAAGCAGAGGTGGGGTCGCTTTACCTCCTCTGAGAGTCTTGGTTGTTTTAGGGCAGAGGCGGGGTCACTTTAACTCTCTTAGAGTCCTGGTTGTTTTGGCACAGAGGTGGGGTCACTTTAACCCTCAGAGAGTCCTGGTTATTTTCGAGCAGAGGTGGGGTCGCTTTACCCCCTCTTCCTTGTTGTTTTAGAGCAGAGGTGGGGTCGCTCTACCCCCTCAGAGAATCCTGGTGGTGTTAGAGCAGAGGTGGGGTCACTTTAACCCTCTGAGAGTCCTGCTTGTTTTAGAGCACAGGTGGGGTCGCTTTACCTCCTCAGAGAATCCTTGTTGTTTTAGAGCAGAGGTGGGGTCGCTCTACCCCCTCAGAGAATCCTGGTGGTGTTAGAGCAGAGGTGGGGTCACTTTAACCCTCTGAGAGTCCTGCTTGTTTTAGAGCACAGGTGGGGTCGCTTTACCTCCTCAGAGAATCCTTGTTGTTTTAGAGCAGAGGTGGGGTCGCTCTACCCCCTCAGAGAATCCTGGTGGTGTTAGAGCAGAGGTGGGGTCACTTTAACCCTCTGAGAGTCCTGCTTGTTTTAGAGCACAGGTGGGGTCGCTTTACCTCCTCAGAGAATCCTTGTTGTTTTAGAGCAGAGGTGGGGTCGCTCTACCCCCTCAGAGAATCCTGGTGGTGTTAGAGCAGAGGTGGGGTCACTTTAACCCTCTGAGAGTCCTGGTTGTTTTAGAGCACAGGTGGGGTCGCTTTACCTCCTCAGAGAATCCTTGTTGTTTTAGAGCAGAGGTGGGGTCGCTCTACCCCCTCAGAGAATCCTGGTGGTGTTAGAGCAGAGGTGGGGTCACTTTAACCCTCTGAGAGTCCTGGTTGTTTTAGAGCACAGGTGGGGTCGCTTTACCTCCTCAGAGAATCCTTGTTGTTTTAGAGCAGAGGTGGGGTCGCTCTACCCCCTCAGAGAATCCTGGTGGTGTTAGAGCAGAGGCGGGGTCACTTTAACCCTCAGAGAGTCCTGGTTGTTTTAGCGCAGAGGCGGGGTCAGTTTACTCCCTCAGAGAATCCTGGTTGTTTTAGCGTTGGGCTGTACGTATGTTCAGACGTTTGTGGTGCGAATGAGGGTCGGAGCAGGTGAGGGGGAGCACATTAGGACTTCTAAAACCGGAGAAACTCTATCTCCCTCTGGTTTTAATGAGGGACTGTCTAAACCATATGAAACCTTATATCTGTTAAATTAATATACTGCACAAATGTGGATAGAAACATGATACAGTCCCATTAGTACAAAAGTGCTCACACCCGAGGGACCCATCTCCAGATGTTTCTCCCGGGCGTTGTAAGGAGTATAGCTCGAGCTTAACTGGAGAACCCAAACACAGAAAGGACTATGTGGTTTTAAAGCCATACTGTGGAACATTCCAGGTTATTTGCCCAAACTTTACCATTTCAACTAAACTCACTTATTTATAAATGAAAATTGAGAATGCTGTTGGTGAAGTTGATCGTCAAAACATGACCCAAAAGTGGACAGTTTCACATCTCCGGGCTAACTTACGAGTCAGGTCTGTGAATAGGGGGATCTGTTCATACTATGACACTAAAACAGAAAAAAATAGTTGTGTTTTAGTCTGTTTTTTAAGGGTAAAATGCCTAAAATAGGGTTTTAATCAGCAATGTATCTGAAAAGTTTAGGAAAGAGATGTTTTGTCCTAAGGGAGCGATTGAGGGAGAGACTGGATAAGTGGAGAATAGTGTCCTTCAGTTCTTAGCCTGTCTTGTAGAAGTGTGATGAGAGGAGAGTCCTTGTAGTGAGGTCTCAGGAGGAGTCTAAGCACCTGACCCATCAGACTGACCATTGCTCACAGGACACACTTACAATATGGGATTTATACTTTTGTTCCATCGCTGGCCACAGCTAACGTTTTGAAAATTAGCTGTTCAGTGTTTTTTAAAGCTGTACAATTGTAAACCGTGTGTTTTGGTAATCCAGGGAGTGTTTAAACGTCACATACCGTCACCAAAAACCACTCTTGCATTTTCATAATCTGGTGATAGACATCTATAGTCCCAATTACACCTGTTTTATGTTCTAATTTGATGTAAATGCAATGATTAGTTTGCATGTTTACGTCGTGTTGTCATGAAAAAGAGTCTCTCCTCTATAAATAAAGATAAATATACATGTACAGGTAGCACCAGGTCAAGTTACAGGTCAGATCGGTGGGGAGGCGAGCACTCACAGTAAGAATTCATGTTTTTCAAAGTATTTTTAAGCAACAAAACACTGTAATTGAGTAAATGCAAGATAAGCAAGTTTAATGCCACACTGTGAAGGATTCATGACAACATAATATCTCCATGGAGACAAGCAGGTGGTTGTTAACGGGCCCGTATTATGCTGTTTTCTGATCTATGTTATTACGTTGTTTCGTCATCACAAACAGACCTGGAGTTGTGTTTTGTTTCATTCACACACATTTAACACACAAACCCTGCATATTTAGGCCGAGTTCTTCTCCCAAACGGAAAACACTCTGTTCCACCTTGTGATGTCATGTGGTAAAACAGGAAGTGCTCCACTGTGTTTCTAAACTCCACAGACCTTCACTAGAAACATTTGGACGATTTAAGCCCTGGAAATTGCAACTCTCTACTGAACAAAAGGTAAAAAGGAGCTGTTTACTTGAAAACTACCACTTCATGACATCACAAGGTGGGACAGAGCATTTTGAGTTTTGGAGATGTAGACAGACGAATAATAAAGTGTTGCTCAAACGTGTGAATGACAAACAACAACAAAAACACAATTTCAGGTATGTTTTTGATGAGGTAACAACATTATAACATGATTTAACACCTCACAAGAGTCAGTTTTATTATTTTGACACATTCTCATATAAGATACTATGATACGAATACTTTAATGTGTGAATTTGCAGTCTAATTAGATAGTAAAATATATAGTTTTTTTTCTCCACCATATTAATTAGTAATTATTCCACAATTCCACATAGGCTCTCCATCAGACTGTCAGAGCTGTGTGTTAAACCAGCCGTGTCCTGATCATATCTGTGCCTCATATTCACTGTGTTTTGTCAGACTGGAGCTGTTATCTGCCGACTCCTTATCTCTCATTTCTGTTTTATCATTAAGACTTATCACAAATGGATCACTGGACACGCCAATTATTCTATTCACCAGTCTCATTTTCTGCCCACGTGTGAGTCCGAGTGTTTAATATGTGAAATAAGTACATTGGAAAGTCTAAAGATAATAAATGAATCTTCATTTGAGGTGTTTTGACGGGTGTGTTAGCGGCGTGTTTTAAGGTATAAGATGTGTCCAAGGCACTGTACCTGATTTTTACTGTTTTTAAACGGTTTGCTGTGGTTATTCCTCACTTTCCTTATGCATTCAGAGCATCCTAATTATTCACCACGATGAGTTTATAAGTGCTTTTCACAACTTAAGGTAAAACAACAATTAGGAAGCTAACGCACACATCTTGATTATCGGACAATAACATGCTTTCTACTTTGGTGCAGACAGTAAACAGCGGACTTATTTTGACCTCGAGCTTCTTATGCAATATATATGTACTGGGCAAAGACACAGGACCTATGTAACTCTATTGTTTTTGAAAGAAATATCCACAAATGTCTCATGATCCACATATTAATCTTAAAGTCCTTTCAACTGACAACACTCACGTTTTTGGGTTTAGTAATAACACCACTTTCTGAAGCTATTATGAAAGAATGATTTCACTCTTGTTTATCTATACTGACAGAGAGGACGTTGAACTTTGTGCCAGTTTTTGTTTCATGTGGATAGGTCCAGTAATTACAGAGATATTAACCGTAAACCAGGTCGACACATCTGCGTCTGACAGTTACACAGAAAACTCCACCTGAGGATTCTGACCCGTCTCCAGCTCTACAATGTTCTGAAGTCACATGAACACATCCTATTGATACTTTGCTGCCATCCATCCACATTTCCTGGGGGTGTGATGCTAACTGTAGGAACTGCTCTGTCTGAGGGTTTGTCACTCAAGTTAGACTTTAATCTGAACTTTTATTTCAATACAATCTGACCAGAAAGAACTGACTTAGCTGGACTTACAACAGGTGAGCTGATTTTTACTGTTAAATGAGTCCCTCTCAAAACAGTGCAGTCACAAGCTAGCTAGCATTAGCCAACAGTCGCTCTCACCTTTTTGTTGAAAATCAAACCCCTAAACAGGACCATGAACGCTCGTATTGACCGCAGGCTCCTGAAAATGTGCTGTTTAAATCCATTTTTAATTTTTTTTCCTTGAGTTTTCAGACGTAAACAAAAACATTTTTGGCAGTGTTTGCTAATGTTTGCATTGCGTCACCATGGTAACTGCTGAACATTCCACCAGAGACATACACGTAGAACACCCCCAGTGTGATGTCAAAGCAAAGTATGAAAATAAAACACGGTTTTGTGTCTGTGTCAGAACGTGGAGGAGAACAGAAGACTCTGAGGGTGTTGTTATGTGCGTGTAAACTCCATCCAGCTGTGCTCATGAGGCACTTACATCTCAGGGCAGAGCTCGGTAAATAATTTAACCTGCTTCAGAACACTTTTCTTATATAGGTACATGTCTGCTGTTACTGCACAGTGTTAGTTACATAAAGTATGATTCCAGCAGAAGAAAATTGTCTTAACTAGAGCAATGCTGCAGTAAAATAAATGAATGAACAAACAGATACATATTCAACTATAAATATTTCATTTGTAGAGACGAGAATTCAGTTCAAAACCCATTTGATCCACCTGAAATGATTGGAGTTCAGGGTAACTGCATAGTCTGTATATATAAATGGGTGCGCTTTGGCTCCATCGACTCTGGCTCCAATTCACTTTCTGTTGAAAAAACGTCGCCCCTCTCTCTGTAACTGCTGCTGTCAGACTCGTCATTTTGGCCTTAAAATGTTCGTATTAACCCGCTCTACATGATCCTGGTGTTTTTATTTCACTATTGCCTCTGTAAATCAAGATATGAACATAACAGTAACAGACCAATCAGGTGCCTTCTTTCCCTGAACTTGCTTCCGCTAGTGTTAGCAACAAGTTTGATTGACAGCGTCGGTAATCGCCCAACCCCTGCTAAACCAGCGGTGCGGGCGGGAAACCTTCAACACCCTCGCACCGATTGGCTCTTTGCTCGCGGTCGGATTTCCAAATGTGGAACTCGGCTCCAGATTAGCCGCTATAACTGCTAGCCTTGATCGCTATGGGTGACGTCACACTGCCTCAGTCCACTTCTTTAGACAGTAGAAGAATAATGTTAAGAATATTAATAATTTGCTTAATTTATTTAGATATTTTGTCCATTTAACTTGAAACAAAACTATGTTCGGGCAGGTGTATTGAATAAACTGAAAAGTCTGAAAAAGGCATAGGATATATTTTTATATTTTCCAGACAGAAACCTAAAACACATCAAACTTTCTTTAAAGGACCTGTACTCATTTTTATTTTTATTTTTCAAGAATTTGAGCAAAATGTATCTTGTCCCAGTGCATAGGCCTATATATTGTATAAGCAGCTCTTGAAGTCAAAATATATCAGCTACGTTTTTTTTTGAGAATCAGGAAGTACAAATTAGCATATTAGTTGTTGTTAGCTTTACCGTGACTCCGCTCTGGCCTATGAAAGTTGTAAAAAGTGCTTAGAAACTCGGCGAATAATTAGGATGTTCTGAATGCATAAGTTAAGTGAGGAATAACTTTGGACCACTGCGAACCGTTGAAAATGAACTAGTTCTGTTTTTTTACGTTTTTTTAAGACAGTAAAAATCAGATACAGCGCTTAAGCTAATATACATAGCGATAACCTATTCCTTCCCTCAGTCCTGCTTCAGTCCATTTTGTGCATGTTGTGGGTGTTGTGCGTTTTGTGCTGATGTCTTCACTGCTGGTCCCTCTGAGAAAACAAGCCTCACGCCTCATTATGGCCCTAATCACCCACAGCTTTAGCCTCAGTTCTATTGACACAAAGTGCTCCGCCGCAACCAGGAGGAGAAGACGGCGGCTTTTCACAACGCACGACAACAGGAAAAAACATCAAGACAGCCTTCATGTTTTAAGCAGATTCTGTATGTAAGGTATTAATGGGGTTCAGCTTCCTGTTCTAGGGCTTTTTCACCGTTCGTAAGTTATGTTATGTTTTAAACTGATAATAGCCATGGCAACGGTGATAATTTCTCATCATCCTGAAACCAGTGGATACGTAACTGTTATTTAATCACGCTGCCAATGTAATGTAAGGTAAAGTGTTATTGTTGGTTAAATTTTAAGTCTAATTGCTTTGTGCGTCTCTGCAAACTTTATCTAACTTACAAATGACAGATACGTTTACGCCGCGTTTATGCTGAGTGCAAGGCGGATCCGGTACGTACTTTGAGTTTCCGCTAAAATTCTGACTATAATCATGCTTACAGAATAGCATGATTGACGCATATTCGGGAAATGACTCAAACTGGGGATTGTCAGGTTTGCAAACAGCTTGTCTCCATCTGCAGCACTGCATTAAACTTCATTTTGCATTTCTTTGATTACAAGTGTTTTTTACTGCTACAAATACCTTGAAAAAAATACTTAGCGTAAGCAGGATCGCCTCTCTACAGTTTTGACCTGCAGCTTGGCCTGGTAGAATAAGTTAAATGTCATACTGGAGAACATTCCGAGCCTTCACTAGAAAAAATCCACAGTGCAGCATTAATAAACAGAAAGAAGGGACCCATCTCTTGATCGTGAGATATCGAACTCGATAACTGTTATAGTGAATGTTTTGAACCAGACAGTTTGAAAGTAACCCACCCAAATATACTAAAGAACACATATTCCACAAATGAAAGTCCCCACTTGGCCCAGGAATAGAACCAGTGACCTTCTAGCTACACATGCTAAGATGTCTGTGTAATCCCTCAGTCGTCCAGGTATGATCCATAGGGAAAACAAAAAGTCAGTTCTGTCAAATGGACAAAAAGTTGTAGGAGTGAAGACGTTTGGCTGCTCATCCAAGCCGCTTCTTCAGTTCTGGTCAGTTTTCAGTTTACTTATATCTGTGTGAAGGGAGGAGCTAACTACACTGACCGCTAACTATAGCCGTGTCCCAGTTCAACGTCTGCGCCCTTCGTCGGCTACGCGTGAAGAGCAGTTACGTAACTTCCGGCGCGACAAGGCCTGTCCCGTTTCACGCAGCCCACGAATGCGGCCAAAAATATGGCCCGCGTTTCCGTGGAGATCGGCCGTGAACGAAGGGCACATCCGAGCAGCCTTCTATATCCCATCATGCCCCGCTCGTTCTTCTACGGGAGAAAATGGAGTCCGATATTCAAAGGGGAAGATTAATTCCTTACTTCATTCAATCTAAACAGAAATAAACGGCTGCGGCGGTGATACGTTGACCGTTCTTCAGTTAAATAATAAATAGCTAAAAATACTGTAATTATTTCAGAGTCCATTTTAAACGTTTAGCTCATTAGTCAGCAGCCATCACGGTCGACAGAGGCTACACGGAGGAGCACCTTTCGTCGGCCGGACCCTTCGAAGTGTGCAGCCGTTGAACTGGGACCCGGCTTATAACAGGTGTGTTAGTTTCAGTGTAGTTGGCTCCTCCCTTCACACAGATATAAGGTAGTGTCCAGCAGTTAACTGACCAGAACTGAAGAAGCGGCTTGGATGAGGAGCCGAACGTCTTCACTCAAATAACTTTCTTTGTCCAGTTGACAGAATTGAATTTTTCATTTCACTAGGCATTCTAACCACTGTCAGATTGCGAAAAAAAATAAAACATACTACTGCCGCTACTGCGTCTGTGTTTCCTCTCTGCAAATCAAACTGAAATGCATTAAACCAACCAGGAGAATGGGATGAGATGTGAGGAGCGTCAGATGCCAGCCTCATTAGGTGGGCTAATTATCGCGGCAGAAGCAGTGCATTTCCATAAAGATTGAATGAAATTAGCGCAGATTAAGGCCGAGCGCTCCGGGGATGAAAACACAGAGTCACATGGAGCCGATGTAGATCCTGATGGAGACAGGCAGACGAGCGCGATGCGTTCAGGGGCTGTGGGACTGTCGCAGTGTACGGAGTCGTACAAAGAGCCTCACGTTTGACATGATTGAGATTCATGTAATGTTCTGGTTTTGTGAAGTGTTGAAGGGAAGTTTGCAAAGAGGAAAACGTGTTCTAGCTAAAGTGGAGCTAAACACTCACTTTTTTCACTACCAAACTGTGTATATGGTGTTTTAACAGCATTATCTACTGTTCCTAGTCAGTTTTTGGCCATTTTAGTGCAAACTAGGTACATTTGCAGCTTTCTGGTTAAAAACACTAACATTTAACTTCGTGCTGGCTTCAGTGGCCTCTGCAATTTCCAGTAGTTGGTGACATCACACAAAACTGCCCTGATTACAGCCAATTTCTTTCTGATTACAAACACCTTGCTGCAGGGGCGGAGTTTAAAGTGTGGATGCCTGTTAGACCAATCACACTGTTCTTTATGCTCCAGACCCCGCTCTATGTGAAATGGGGTTGTGGCCGGAGTTTAAGGGTTTATTTTTATTGTTTTACTGGAATGTTCCACAGTATGGGATATAAAAATGGGGTATTTCATGTTTATGAGGTACTAATTGCTAACGCATAACATATTTAGATCACCATGTTACCTTTTATTGTTTTGAAAGAGCTATATTTACAGAAAACAATATATCAAAGCGTGTAATTAGTTTCAGTTTCATTCCTCCCTTTGCTCCCCGTGCTGAGTCATTCCCCTTCAGAGCACTATCAGCGTGCATCAGGTTTGTCAAATTGTTTGTACAGTTTTGTATCATGTTTTGGTATATTTATGGAGAATTGTCGTGTGGGAGCGTGGGTGGCGTAGGCTCGTGGGCGGAGCGTTGGACAGGCTCGTACAGCTAACCTTAAGGAGGGCTCGAATAGGGCCCGGGAGAGAACGCAAGATTATTCAAACATGCACGGACGACGTACAAAACCACTTCAGACATGTGTCAAGTAGTGTGTGATATTGTCGGTAGCGGTTGGACCCGTCGCACCTTCTCTTTCACACACGCTTAGGAACTTGCAATCACAGGCATAGCTAACCTGCTAGCCGCTGCGTTCCAAATAGGAAGTGAGCGTGGGCGCGCTTCCGGCTCCGTCGACTCTTGCGCCGTTTCACTTTGTATTGAAAAACTGTGGCCCCTCTCTTTGTAACTGCTGCTGTCAGACTCGTCATTTTGGTCTTAAAATGTTCGTATTAACTCAGTAATAACGGACAAATCATGCTCCTTCTTGACTCGAGGTCACTCCCACTAGTGTTAGCAACAGGTTTGATTGACAGCGTCGCTAAGCGCCGCTCTGGATTGATTCTTTGGTTGCTATGATACCCATGGTCGGAATTATAGGGGCCAAATATGAAATTCTCCCCTATAATCGCTAGCCTCGATGATGGTTTTATACTCACTCAGTCCACTTCTTTATACATTCTGTGGTTGCAATACAAGTTTTCAACAACTACGTCTTAAAAAGTATGTTATTTAATTCAATATCCCGTTTTTCATTTTTTCCCCTCAACCTTCTTCCACTTCTTTCTTTTTTATTTTCCATTGGATTTGTCTCTTTCATTTAAACTAATCGCCTTTAGCCGGGCCGCTGTGAAGTTCCCCTTTTAAACGCAGGCAGTGGCGCAGATCTGGCAGGGCTCGGAGCGGAAACGGCAGTGCGTTCCACAGTGCTTTGTAATGCTGTCATCCATCACAGCACGCGCACCATTAGCCCGGATCCGTTATTGTCTTTGGCTTTGCTTGAGATCCCCAGAATCTTTCTCCATATGAAAACAAAAGTGTGGACTGATGGAGAGGAGGCTAACAAAGCAGTGTTTGAAAGCACTCAGAACAGCTGAGATATGAATAATAAACATGAGGGTGTGGACAGACCAGTGTGACCGCTGTAAGGACATGACACATGGCACACACTGGAACAAGGAATGTTTTTTTTGGGTTTCAGATGACCAGAACAGTCTATAGGCCAATAACAGTTAATACACATGGAGCAGCCAAAATTAATATTGTTAATTGATTGAATGAATCTTCGTGTATGTATGTGTGTGTATGTATATGTGTTTGTATACGTATGTGTGTATGTATGTATATATATGTGTACGTGTATGTATGTATATATATGTATATGTGTTAATATGTATATACATGTATATATATGTGTATAATATGTGATATGTGATAGTGTTAATATGTATATACATGTATATATATGTGTATAATATGTGTATATGTGATATATATTTATATTCTTTTTCAATCGAATAGGAAGCCCAAACAAAGCGTTTAAGTTATGTCCTAATGGAAGATAGGGGTGGGATTTAATAAGTTTTCTTCTTCCCACTCCTTTTCGAGCTTAAATAAGGAAAAAAATTGTGAAATGTGCATTAAGTGTCCTTGATACATGTGCTCGAAATAAATAAATAAATAAATAAAATAAAAAAAATAAATTAATATGCTTTTTTTTTTTTTGTAATACAGTGAGTTCTTGGGTGTAGTCACTGATAGAAATGACCAAGTTCAACATTTGTGAATTTACCTTTTGGATATTTCATGACAAAATGCAATGTAATCAATGGGGAAAACTGTCTCTTGCTGAGATACATCTGAGAGTATGACATCATCACATCCTGGAATCTGAAAACCACCAATAGGTAACAAGGCTCTGTGCAACAGCGCCCTCAGCCTCACTGTTAGCGCCGCTACTGTCCAATTACATCTCTGTGAGGCTTTTATCGAGTCATGCTAAAATGATTAAATATTTAAAGATCAGGCAGTGGACAGAGAGCTGCGGGTGGATGTTAAAAAATACACAAAATGAATACTTCACCGGAGGACACTTCTGTGTTTAGAAAGGTAGAGGTTTGTGTCTCAATGCTAAAGCTAATGCTAATTTGAGGTATAATAAATATTACAAAATTGCCACAAACTGAAGTATTCTACGTATAAAACTAATTGGGTAGTGTTTCTTTTAGTTAATTTGAATTTTAATAGGTTGTTTGTTTTATGTTTTTCGATTTTAATAAAAGTGAGCTAGCTTTGAAATACAGTTAGTTAGCTAGCATGCTACAGATAAATTGCACTTCTCACATTGATAACTTTATATTCTTATGATTACATGTCTATTAGATTTCATAATGTGTAACATGTAAAAGGTTTCGTGTTATTAATGCCCCTTCTGGGTTTAGTTGTGATCAAATATTAGCAAATACACAAACGTTTTTACTCTGTCATTTTGTCATCCAGTTTGGTGGAAACACAACACCTCTAAATAAATATGCATTAGTCAAAGATGCACTCTTCTGGTGGGAGGTTCACCATGTTTGTCTCCATGGAGATGCTATTGTTTTCCCCAGAATGTCTTACAGTATGGCATTAAACTTATATATCTTGCATTTATACCAGTTGTATTGAAAAAACACAGATCTGATCTACAGTTGGTCTGGTGACATCACCTGCTCGTCTCTATGGAGATAGATTACTTTAAAGCCTTACTGTGGAACTCCTCCATCAGAAAAGTTACATAGTGCACTTTTAGGGGGTAAGTCAGTGAACAGAATTCACAAACTCAGAACTTGGTTTACTGAACATAAAACAATGAATTAAAATAGTAAATGGTAGATCACATTCTAGAATCTGAAAACCACCAATACTAAAAAAGTTCTGAGACAGAGCAGCCATGGCCTGTCAGACTGATATCTCTCTGTATTTTTATATAAAGAGATATCAGTCTGGTCCTCACACCCTCCGCCTTGTCTAAAGCCAGAACCAAAAATGATCGTCCAATCAGATTTGTTTATTTCTGTGACACATGTGAAACGTAGGATCTCATTGGTCAAATTTATCGCTGATTCTGCAGAACACCGCGATGTTTTTAGTCCCCTGTGTTATTTCTTTCCTTTCTTGTAAGCAGCCATGTTTGTTTTGGACAGACCGCGCGTCTCCCTGATTGGCCAATCCACCTGTCAATCACGCTCATCTGAAAACAGGGGGATTCCGGCCTCACATCTCGGTAAAGTATCGGAGAAGTGTGTGTTCTGGATCCCAGGTGAGAGCAGCCGCGCTTTAAGCGGTGCAGGAAGTGTCACATTAGTTTAATCTATGATCTGTTTGTGGATTCTACTGCTGCTGTGAACAGGTTAATTGGTCTGTTACCATGGCACATTTCCGCGATAGTTAGCAACAGCTGGCTAACTGCTCACAACATCGTCTGTTTGGTCCCATTCTGAGCGAGGGAGATACTGTTGTGTTAGCAAAGCACGGAACATCATAAAGCATCATTATCCAAACCGTAAAATGGCCGACCTCTTTGAGACAGCTGTAAACTGAAGGAAGAGGGTATGAATAATAAAACAGAGCGATTATGCAAAACCAAAGAGTAAACACAATATCTGTTTTTATCAGGCATTTTTATAAGATGATTTTGACAAGTGCTGCCTGCAAATAACTGCTCTTGTCAGGTACTTGCTTTTCAAATACTTGCTGAATGGTTGGGACCAAAATAGGGATGTTCGGACAGTGAGATCCCTCTTTCACTTTCATTTCCGTTGTCTAATAGATATACAGTCGCTCCAACATGTGACCTGCTTTATCAAATCAAACTTTTTGAATAAGTAAAGTTAATGCGACATAAGACACTTTACTTTTAGGTTTATGTAGGTTGAAATTAGAATTTAGCTTCAAGTTCAATAACATTTAGAACCTTTAATTCTCATAAACGTTTATTTGCTTCAGGTGGATTTTGACACTCTGTTCCACTTTGTGATGTCATACAGTGATACAGGAAGCGCTCCACCGTGTTTTTAACTCCACACCACTCTGTTCCACTTTGTGATGTCATACAGTGATACAGGAAGCGCTCCACCGTGTTTTTAAACTCCACACACCTTCACTAGAATCATTTGGATGATTTCAGCCCCGGAATTGCCGATCTCTATTGAACTAAAGGTAAAAGGAGCTGTTAACTTGAAAACTCTCGCTACATGACATCACAATGTGCAACAGAGCATTTTGAGCTTTGGAGATGTAGACAGACTAATAATGCAGGTTTACTCAAATGTGTGAATATAACTCTGGGTATGATTTTGAGGAGGTAACAGCATTATAACTTGGCTTAAAGCTCAAAGAATCCATTTTGTGTAATATAGGACTTTTACGCTCACAACAGTTAAAGCGCGTTTTGGAAGATGGAAACACATTTAGCCGCATTAACTCACGTAGCAAACATAAAACCCATGTGACCGTCAGACTACGGACCCGCACTGGACCGGAGTGGACACGGGTGATGGACAAAGCCAAAGTAATCCCATCGCGCTGGTTGTTTTTTGCCCAAAATCCTCCATAGAAGCACAGCTAAACATCGTTGCACTGCACAATGCTTTAAGTTCAGGCTAAAAACAAAAGATTGACCAACCAATAAGTTTCCCAGAGACACATAAGGCCTGTCTGATCTTCATTAGCGAGAAACTCGGGAGAAAGTTTATGGTTGTCCAGCGTCAGCTTAAAAGTTTAGCCAGACTTCAGTAATCGTTCTTTTTCAACATCAGTGCAGTAGTTTGGCAAAGACTGAGGCAGCAGGCTTTAGCTTGGTGGTAAAACCATAGCATAGATCCATATCCATAGCATTATCACACTTTAAAGAGCTGCTAACTTTTGGACACGACAAAAATGTGTGCGGCGAACGGCTAAATAACAGAGAAAGTGCGTCTCTGGCCAAGATGAACCTCCCTGTAGGATTAGCGGTGTCACTACACAGACTACACGGTTTATTTGTAAAGCACAATTCATACTCAAAGTAATTCA